>DWAJ01000617.1:0-30116 GCA_018238005.1 Eurema mandarina
CCGCGCCGCCCGCCGCGCCGCCGCCGAAAACCACGTGCGCGCACTCACGACAGGGACGCCCTATCCCCAGCCCCACGCTCGCGACCAAGACGACACTATTCTTTTTTCAATTTACTATATTTGCTGATTTTTATTATTTTTTCGCATTTCGATATTTTATTTTTTAGTTGATGCGCTCCACAACTCACCTGTTGTGCTTGACCCGTTTCGATTTGTCGACCGATCACATGATCGACGGATTCCGATCCTTTTTTATCGCTACAGCAGACGTACGTAGAAACGCGTACTTTCTCAGCCCGTTCAGTGAAATTCGCAGACTCCAACTAAAACATATCCTAAGACTGCATAGCGTGGTCATACTACAACAATAACATCAAAATATCTATACATTGTTGTCTTAATACCTTCACGGTTAACTACATTAGTTGTACTCATCAAACCTATCAATAGTTTTTCAAATAAATGAAGCAAAAAGTTTTTACTTATTTGCATTACATATAGGATAAAACTCTGGCTGTAAAGAAAAAAAGTATATTTCGTTCATATGAGTGTGCTGCTACACATGGCAGCGGTGAATAGCAGAACTAATCTACACTTAGGCCGTGTCACTAGCGCCGGCTCTGTTTGTGTCACAAATTGGAACTATACGCCGATGGTTCATTTCTAACGCGTAGTTTATTTTGCTTTTTTTATTTTTATTTGTGAAAGTGCAACGTTCACTTCGCCGGGCATTCAACGGCCATTTTCGTTCACGTTTTCTTTTTAGTTTTCATTGGTTTTTCACAGACGTTTTGATCATGTCGCGGAAGCGTGTTGTATATAACGCGTTATGACAGAGCTTAAATGTGAGTTACCTTTACCTATATTTCTATTCAATATGACATTTATTGGAACAGTATATGTCATAGCCTTGTTACTAATATTTATATTATTGCTAAATACAAATTAGTTATTAACAAATATATTTTTATTTTAATCAGTTCCAATATCGTAATAATAGATGGCGTAACGAGTACTGGTGCTGCTTTTCATTTTATTTTAATAAGCCTAATTATGAATTAAATATAAATTATAATTACTTACTCGTTAATTTTGCTTTACGAACGATAGATTATCTGTGATATCATCATTTATAGATATAATTATAACATTTTATTACATTCCTTTTTTTTTTGTTAAAATATGCTAGCTTTACGTAATTATAATATCATTTATTTCATTTAACTTTTAAATTGTTTGATTCATCATAAAAATGTGATATATTATAATAAATTTAAGGACTATTTAACATAAACTGTAAGAAACATAATATTCTTAGGAGCCAGGCTTCGTAGATTTTATTAACTCTTTATTTAGATGAAAGATGTCGCTGTATGTCTTAGATGTATTATATTACATATTAAATATGAGCCGCTCAACATGAAATAAGTTGACGAAAAAATTATAATTATATTTCTATTAGAGTTTTATATTTACGAAAACACCGGAGTACATATATTTTTTGTACACGTAGATAGATTTTTAAAACAGTTTTTTATTTATATTAACAAAATAGTATTACAAAAGTCGAATAATAGTTTTATTATTTGTTAATAAGATCGCGTGTTCAGTGTACTGGTTTAGAATCTAAAATAATTCATCACCTATTGTGTTTTTAGGGTTCGAAGGAAAAAAATAAGCCCGCTAATATTTAAACAAAGTCTAGGTACTACAAAAATATTTAAAAATAATATAAACAGTTTTTTATTTAGTAAGATTCTATTTCATTACCTCTTTTTTATTACATTCTTCTCTAATTCAACAAATAAAATATTTTAGTGTTTGTTGATCTACGTCTGTCTGCCTGAAATGAAGTATCTACTAGGTCAAATAAGTTGAAATTAGTTAGTCACGTGTTACCAATACTCTAATATTAATAGCTCATTTTTAAAAGTTCGTAAATTTGTAATTAAAATTCAAGCTATAACATCTATATTTGTGGCTCATGAAACGAAGCGTGTTTTTTTTTGTTTTTCTTATTTTGAAAATTTATTGTGATCTCTTAGAGTACCTATACAAAACTAAAGCAAACATAAAAAAGTTACTACCTTAATAATTCAGGATAACCAAAGATCTATTTATTTTTATATTTATGATTTTATCTGTAAATCCCAATAAAGCGCAGCAAAACAAATCAATTTTTTTATAACAATTAGATTTTTAATTTAGGATCATTCAGATCCTTTTCCCGCTGCGTAGAATGTTTGAGGTACTAATAATATAATATAAATGAATGTATGTTTGACAATTCATATACGTATAACGCTTAGACTCATAGTCCCTTAATAATAGTTCCGGCGTAAGTGAGGCCAAAACTGTAAAGCACGCTCTTACACTAAATGACACACAAGCCCATCGATAATGTTGCTGCTATTAGAAATTTACCCTATACATGTGGTAAATTTGAAATCTACGAAAAACATACGAATTTTGATTTGCGATGCGCTGCGTCGATGTTCTATGTAAGTAGACAAAATTGTCTACTTTGAAATGGCTTCACTTTGCGTTTTAATTTTCGATTGCAGTTCTAACTGTAATAATTCTATAGGAAAATGTTGTTGTATGTTTTCATTTAAGTGAACGAGTTTTAAAGTTAGAGTGGATGAATTAAATATAGGATATAACAATACCCAGCAAATTTTACCACTATAAAAACTCGAAGGCCTTATGGCCATGTGACCATGGTTCTTATACCCACCAAAATCCCCCTGAGGTTTGTCTATCAGACCCTATGGTTTTGACAGTTTTGACAAAAAAAGTCTATAATATAATAAAGATAGTATTATAGCCTCTTTTGTCAAAACTTTCACGACCCCTATAGATATTAAAATTTAAATGTTTACACTAACTAATTTTTTTTTGGGTGATAAGTGGGAATTGGTTGGGTTTGTTTGCTAAGCGACCATCTCCGCTTCTGGCAGTCGTAAAGCCTCATAAATACGCCTCTTTAAAAAAAGGCAAAATAAGCAGATTTGTGACGAAAACTCACAATGAAAAAACTCCAACTTGATGTCCGCGTGATACTTCGCATCTTACCCCAGTTCATGACATCAAGCTTTATAGCTATGAACCCTCAACCGAATTAAGAAATGAAAGGGTTCTTGGCGGTTCATAAATTCTATGACGATTCAAAATCGAAAAAGAATTTCATGAAAATCTGTTATTGTTACGCGAAATACTAATAAGACAGTCATTATAATATTTTTCAGTAAAAATAAATAAAATTCAAGCTTTAAAGTGAAAGTAAATTAACTTCGCACAAAGTAAATAATGTTTTTATTTCGTCTCGTATAATATGGAAATGATTTAATAATTTTCATTTAGAAGTCGAAACCAAGTAAATGTAACAACAACATTGCAACCTATACAGTATCAATTGAACCAAATAAACAGTTATTGTTTTACTCTTAAAAATAAAACAGCTTATCATTTTTAATAGAATTGTTTTTCTATTATCTGTGGTTAGTTCGCTATTCTGCTCCACGTCAGTTCTTGTGCAAACTGTCAAATGTTTCCCTAACTTTAAAACTTGACACTGGCAAACAGTTAACACTAATTGCCATAGCTGAAGAAAAAAAAAACTGTCAAATTTGACAGCTCTCCCATAAAATGACATATTGTTGAACGTGTTACGTGAATAACACTCGACAATTCCCCGTTAAAGATCGCAGTTAACCTTTTTCAAATCTCCCTCGTAAACAAGAAGCAAATCACTACCTTAGCTCATACACCTTAACGTTGTAACAAGGAGCTAACTTCTTTTTTATAGACGTACCTTAATGCTTAGTACCAGCTTATATGTGGGACTTTTATAACCACACACCAACAACCTAACACCAACCTTAGATCATAGTACTAAAGCTCAAATTTCTCTAACGCGCGCCGTCCACCGAACATCGCCGATAGATAAAAACTTAAAGCTTCAATCACAGTTAAAACGACATATCTTAACAACTATTACGGAATATTAGGTTCTACTTAGAAGAGATAGAGTCGAAATTCGCTTGTCAAAGTCAAGACGTTTATGACATAATTGGTGGTAAATCAAACTGTCGTACATTTTGTTTGGTAATATCGCGTTTTTTGATGTGTTGGGTGAAGCGTTGTTCTTTATATTGTTTGGGATGAATCTAAAGTCATTTTATAACGTCTATGAGACCACAATTTGCATAAAACGGATTGGACTTTTTTATTTGCGTGCTCGTTTTGTTTTAGATGGCAATAAAGGTAAAGTTTAAATCGATTGGGAAGAGTAAGATGGAATTTTTCAGTTGAATTTGAAAAAAGAATTCTTAGAACTAGTATTTTTTTTAATTGTCTGTGTGTGTCTGTAACAAACAAAAGGGACAACGACTTATTGCGAGATACCATATTTGACTGATATTTAATTTAATATTTTTATATGATTATACATTTAATTAAGTTTATAACCCTATCACCGTTTGCTTGTTATTTTTATCGTCTCTTATGGTTGCCTGGAAGAGATCACTGATTAGTGATAAGCTCACGCCAATCGATCATAATATAATCCAGAGAAAATTCTTACCGTGACAAATCATAAATTTTGTCCTTTAGAATCAACTAATATTAAAACAAAAAGTAAATAAACAAATATTACTACCAACTTTCATAAGCACTTGCAAAGGGAACAGCTATCGATCAGAAAAAGACGCTACAAAAGGGGTTTGTAAAAAGACAATGAAAGAAAAGGGGTAATAAGCTACAAAACGAGAAGCATCCTTCGTTAAGTTGTACAAAAGAACTTATGGAGGATTGCGGTGGGCCCCACGAACCAGTCCCTAATATTGGGTCTTAAAAACTTTGAGAAAAGGAATATTTTTATCTTCAGAAACTTTTAATTATCTTGCTTTGTAGGGATTATTTGTTAAAGTCTAAAGTACAAGTTAAACGTATAATTTTTAGTATAGCAATTTCTTAATTACCGCCAAAATGCAATAATAATCAAGCTTTAATTGAAATAAGTATGTTTTTTTAATTCTAAGTCTATGGTAACTTTGCTGTCAGTTGATAAATGTTTTGGAAAAAGTTAAGAATTCAAATTTGGAATTGCCATTTGTTATACGTCAAATGTCAATATGACTGTTAGCGAGCGAGTATTTTTTTAGATTTTTAAGAATATATCAAACCTAGAATTTCTCAATTTAGAAATTGGTAAAACTTATTTAAATAAAATATGTAAGTAATCTATCTGAATTTTCTTTGTAGACTCATTGTCGTGATTTTCTTTTCTCAACTGTCTCCTTCACAGATTGTAGACACATAAACTATAGCACGGGATCGTTAAAGCTGTTTAGACATTCAGGTCTAGGGCGGAATAAATCACGTAGCCGCATCTACATTAGCAGTGTCGTAGGCTAATTTATAGTGAACTTTCAATTTGGCGAACATATCCCTTGGCCGTAAATCTCTGGACAATTAGAATGCTCCTTGCGGCCGGCCGCTTGACCAAACACGACGTTCCAAATTCGAAATTCGAATCTAAATGTTTCGTTTTTTTTTTTTAATTTATTTGTATTATAGGCTAAGGATTGTTATGGAATTAAGACAGATTATAAAAATTGAGAATGAAAATAGAATGTTAGTTATTTTGAAGGATAAATCGTTAGGATTAGATAATAAGTATTTTTATAAATTTGAACAAGAAGTTTTTATACGCATACGTATACATACGTAGAACCACAGTCCTGTAGTCAACACTGTGAATCGTACGACAATTGAACGCGTCGCAAACAAAATATCCGACTTCCACACACCCCCATCTCCCGAAAAAACACAACTACCGATAAACATACAAATGATACGTAATGCCGCGTCACGGGGTCGATGACGTCATAATTGGCCGATACAACCTTCACCCAATAATCGGGGCGGCGCGAAAAAAGCGCGTTATTTTTAACGTTAAAACGAAATAAAAGAGTAATGAGTTATTGATCGGCGGGGTCATTGGCCGGTAATGTCAGTGTCAAGGCCGCGGCGTGTTAATTTTTTAATGTGTGCAGTTTTTTTGCGAGCTCTTTATTTAATTATTTGGCTGTGTGCGCTGTTTGCGTGTGTGGGTAATTATGCAATAAGTGATTGTGCTTTGAGTGTGTGTGTATTGTGCTTCCTTATAGGGATAAGTGTGTGCATACTGTTATGATTATTGACTAGTTTTTTACCGCGGTTTTGGTTGACTTTTTCTTTTGTTGGTAGAAAGTAACTTATGGTTATGTTCCTTCTTAAGATGTTGTTTAACGTTTTGACTCTTGTCATATTAATAATGAAAATATTTTACAATTATGGCGCGAAAAATAAGGCATCATCTCTCTTTAGTTAGATCAATATAATAACGAAGTTGAAAGAATGCAATAGAAAATATTTGAATATGCTAATTACAATTTTAGATAACACTATATTTTGTTAATATTAAATATATTATGTTCTAAGGAAATGACGTCACTTGCTAGTACAGTACCAAGTTCAAGAATTGCTTTTAATCAGCGATTGATACAATGAATTTGGAACTTGGTTTCAGGGAGGCAGCAGGTTGCCTGTAAGAAATCACTTATTACTTATAAGGCCGCCTTTTGTCAAAATACTAAAGGCTGTTCAAATATTTCTAGTACTTAGGTGTGTTTTTATATTGTTGTATATTATTGACAATAAATTATGTTGTTATAGTTATCTTAAATGTTTTGATGAAATGAACAAAATTAATTCTTTTATAATAAATTAAATAAAAAAATAACTACAATACCTATGTTCCATATCCATCTTCTAGTCATTAAAACGATGCTAAAGTTTCATCACAATAGTGTCAGCTGTTCAAACGAAACAAAAACGTACATAGATAATATTTTGGTTTAAGATAATGATAAGACAAAAAATATAACAGTTTGGAAAATCGATCAGCTGTTTCATACAGTCACGTATACGTCATTTGATTTGTGTGTTAGTCTGTAAATTATCCCACACCTAACAAATTACTTAATAATATTTTTTACTTACCTTTGCAGTAGGTATATTCTTGCCCAGATAATAATATTGCTGGCAAATCTATCAAAATCTGTTCAGCTGTTTATACGTGAATTCACACAATACACAATATTGGAGAAAAAAAATTTCGATTACAAAAGGTTTTAGAAGAATAACTTCTGTTAAGGAGACTTAAATTTCAAAAAAAAAAATATAGAAACACTATTTATTTATTAATATAACTCATAGTTATTATACTTATAAATTCTATCAAAATAAAATAAGCTCTATTGTAACAGAACAGAGTCTATTTTAAATGAATTCGTATTGAATGTGTGTTGTATGCACACATACATATAAACATGTTTAAAATTATCTTTATACTAAAATGTTTTATACTAAATAATATTTTTAATATTTTTTAATACAGAAAACCACGTCTTTAAATTAATAATTGTAGCCTGTTGTATATAATATTATTAAACAAAAATTATAAAGAGATAACTTAGATTATAACTTATAACTTACCAAAAGTTCAAGTAGCAGTGCGAGGTAAATCCAAACATAAAAACTCGATATATTTCTTACAAACTTATAAACAATACAACAAGCACCCAAAAAGACGTAACACCTTATTGCACAATAAATACTTTTTTAACACTAAGAACTCTGACTTAAAAAAAAACTTAACATCTTAATAATACTGGCCAATTAGAAAAAAATAAGCCTCATGTTCTTAACAATTTTTAAAACTGGTTCGAAATTAAAAATAGCTAGAGCTGTTTCTTTTCACACATAACAACACTGGCTTGATATAAAAAAAACTTAAAGTCCTGTCACTAAAGAAAAAAAATAAGTCAAAATTTAAATTCGAATTTCAAAATTGGGGGGCTAGCTCGGCCCGTTCTATGCGGTGGTCGGCAAGGAACTCGTCTTAGGGCGAAAAGACGTTAGGCCCTTCGATCCCTTCGTTTATTTGAATGGTGATAACCGCGTGGTGCTCTCAAGTGGCCGTTATATTTTTTAGGGCATTTTATTTTTATTTTTAATACTGAATGTGTTGTTATTGTATAGTTTGTTTCTTTTATTATAGAAGCAGTAACAAATTATTTGTTAACTTGTATTTAGTATGATTTAAATAAAAAAACGTATGTTTTTTTAGTTAAAATTGCCATAAGAACTATTACCACCTAATCTTATATATAAAATCTATTTAAACATTTTAATATTTGTAGTTAAATGCTTTTAAATAGGCACGGAAGGTTAGTAAAAATACATTGTTCATAACAAATTCTATACGAAAAAATAAATTCAAAAATTAAAAAGAGGCGACGGTCACTTTTAAAATCCTATCAAAATCGAGACATTCGTTTTGCTATTCCATATTAGTCCTTGTTTGTAATACATTAAAGTTTCCGAACAATTCGCGCCAGGTGAGAGTTAAAAAATGTTTTTATTATGAAGGGTGAGCTTTCTTTACGATGTAAGGAAACAAGGCCAGGGTCGGACTTGGAGCTTAATATACTAAGTTAGGTTTAAGTTAGACTTTAAGCTATGTTGCATAAAATAAATATGTACGTGATGTAAAGTTTGTATATAAACATATTATGTGGTATATTTAAGGTTTTGCAAATTTCCGAGAAATTAAATATGATACTCTTATCATATTACGTCCATCCATTTTCAATAAAATACACTCATTATAATAATTTCGTCTAAATTAAAATAATATAGGTATATATAATTTATTCCGTTTAATCTAGTTGCCATAACACAAGCTTCTGCTTAGCTCGGAACTAGTTGGCACTCTGTATAAATGTCCTGAAATATTATTATTTTAAATTATAATTCAAGCAAAGCATTAAGTTACGTACAATAATACGAGTATAAGTTAAATAGTCTGAAAGTAGAAATCAAAATATGTTGACAATTTAATTAATGATTTGTATTTAATTTTTATTACCTATACCACAATCACGTAGGAAATCTATGAAAATTTTAAATTTAAGTTAAAACAAAATATCCTGTAAGTCCATCTCTGTGTTAGGAAGTAATGCACGGTGGCTTATTTTTAACGGTCACATCGCACGCGCCATTTTTAAACAGATAACACAAACATTTGGTTCATAAATAAAATATAAATGTAATATCTAAGGCTTGGAAAAAGATTCTCTTTGACAGCCGAGGAGATCTCGTGACTTTTTTTTAATTTTAATCTTTAGTACCTATCAAAGTGAATTGTCAAATGTTGCCATGTGCGTAATTCGATAACAGTTGAACCGATTTTGAATATTCTCTTTTATTGTTACTGAGAGAATCGGTCTTTAGCAAAGAATGGGTGGGTTTTAGGTATAAGATTATAGGTACTATAAGTACAGCGCGAACAAAGTCACGTCGGGCCAGCTTGTCTATACTAATACTATACAGAAGTAAAGTTTTTGTGTTTGTTAAATTGTAAGGGATAATCTCGGGATCTACTGAACCGATTTTAAAAATTCTTTCACCAAAGAAAGCTACATTATTGCTGAGTGTCATAGGCTATATAAAAAAAGGATTAATAAACCAACGAAGTGGGCACGGGTCCGTTAGTATTCTATATATTCATACTTTACTCAACTAGACCATACAGAAAAACCTGAATGTTACAAAATAGTTTTGTACAACCGGTTAGGAAAGCAATTTGTACATAGAGCAAATTACGAGAAAGTCTTAGCAGTTGTCCTTAAAGTCTTTTAAATTAATTTAAAGGATTTTAAATACCATAATATATTTAATCTGTGAGTTTTCGATTAAATTCAGCTTGAAAGCGGTACAAAAAATTTACCTAATAGTAATTATGATACATCTATCATATTCTAGTAATAACTAAGCTAAGCTAGTTAATAGACTAAGCTTACACGTAAAAATGAACAAAATTACAGTTATAGGTATATATTAGTAGAAGCCTACCAACGGATATCACAAATTCATTAAAAAATATATAGACACGACTAGTCTACCGGAACAATCTCAGAAGTAGGTACCTTTGCTAAAAGAATTCATAAACACGTATTAGGAAATTAAAATCTACATGAAATGCTAATCACGCATAAGTGATGATCAAAACGCGATTATATACAAGGTGAAATAAATATAAGTAAAAATGTATAACCATATAAAACTATTTTAAGCAAATGGTTTAAAAAACATTATTTATGTTTTCTTCGTAATAGATAATCTTACCGCTTACGGCCAAATACTCATACACATATCAAATTTAAGCAGGCCTCATGTCTAGTAATTTTGGCAGATTTGTATGGCCAACTAATTGTCAAATCGGACCGCTATGAACTTTGTTTTTTCTTTACTTCAATTTGAATAGCGTTCCAGTTTCAATGTAATTCAAACGTAGGTACGTTTAAAGTGTAAAGGGGTCAAGTCTCTGGGTTTAGTAAAATTGGAACGGGGAATCTTTTAATCAATTGTAGCGTTCTTGGCATTATTTCTCTAATAGAATGTCACAAACATTACGTGAAAGTTTAGACAGTGGATGTTTGTTAGTCTTTCACTCAAAAAGTACGGAATGGAATTGGCTGATATTCGGCATGCGAGTAGATTAGAACAAAGATTAAAATAAGGGATACTTTATATCCCGGTATTTCACTGATAATGGTAGTACGAGGATGGTTCTTAAGGAGAGAAGAAAAGGGTAAAGATAGGATAGGTCGCAATATCGTAAAATCCATAGGTTTAACGCGGCTAAAACTGCGAGGTATCATAAGTACTATAATACATACGTGGATAACTTTGCAACTCCAAGAACATGAAATTATTTAAGAACATTCTACTTCGAGATTTTCTATAGTATACCATATCATATACCTCCAAAGTGTAACATGATAGTCCACTGTCCATAAGCAGATAATTATTCGTAAAAAATAAGAAAATATTTTCAGTAAATGTTTTTTTTATATTAATTCTTTCGCGTTACATAAAATTATTTTTTAGCGGTCCGCGATATTGGGGTTATTTTGCCATATCTACGTGAAATTTGATACTCTTGCTCTATATTGTTTTTGACTTAAAAGTATTTGTGAATTCATCGAATAGTATATTAATTTTTTATTCAGTTTTCGACGCCAGTTTTCAAGATCCGTTTCGTCCCAGTATCGCGTGAATTATTCATATTATTGTTGTATATATTTCAAAGTTTGTTTTTGTTTACTTTATTTATCATAAATATTGGCAGAGGCGTTAAGATTCGAGAGGGATATGACGTTAATCAATCCACAGTATACAAATATTAAAAGAGAATTCAAGTTGTTTATTTTGAACTAAAATAGATTTGTCTTTTATTTTAATCGACTTAAAAAGGATGAAGTTTCTCAATTATTTATTATTTGTGATGTGCGATATGTGTGGCCATTTTGACTTTTCAGATGATCTCATGATAGGTTAAATGGGTATTATTATATAAATAATTTTATTATTGAATATGCACTAGCAAATATTATTTTTTAAAAGTAAATATTGAGTTTGAACGATGTCTGGTTGTCTGCTATTGTTATCTATGTTTGGTTTGACTGTTATTGTATTTTTATGTTAATGTTTCAGTGAGGAAATGTTAATGTTGTACTTTTGTTATCGACTTTAGATATAATGATAAGTTATTAATTTGAAATTCCAATATAGTTCTTTGGATTAAAGTTTAATAGAGTTGATTTTTTGTTGCAGTTACCTAGTGTCTGGCGATGCAGACGGGAAATGCTACATCTGGGATTGGAAAACGACGAAGCTGTACAAGAAGTGGAAGGCGCACGACGGGGTGTGCATCGCGTCGCTGTGGCACCCGCACGAGCCCAGCCGCCTGCTCACCGCGGGCTGGGACGGCGTCATCAAGTACTGGGATTAAATAATACTACATTTACGACACCATTTGTTTTATTTCCCCTAACATTAACACCGAGAACCATAAATAATATATCTCAAATAAACTTTACAATATTCAACATTTGTCATTTTCTCTAGAAGCGTTCACGTTCACGCTTACGCGGCGATCATAGGGTACTTGTAGGGCTCCTCGTACGGCACCTCCACCTTGTACTCCATGCTGCACTCGCGGCACGTGCCGTTCACGAGGAACTGGTTGAAACTTATCTTATTCTCGTGGAATGATTCGATGAGGGCAGTGACCAGGCTGTCGATCATCTCGGGCGTGTGGTGCGGGCCGGGCGCGAACCGCAGCCGCTCGGCGCCGCGCGCCACCGTCGGGTGGTTGATGGCCTGCACGTAGTGGCCGCGCTTCATGAGCGACTCCGCCACCAGCGCCACCTTGTCCGCGCCCGTGATGGGCACCGGCACGATGTGGCTCACCGACGGCATCTGCGGCAGCCCCGCCACCAGCAGCGACAGCTTCAGATAACGCACTATGGCTTGGTGTTTAGCTCGCAAACTTCTTCCTTCCTCTCCTGCGAGGAGCCTTATGGCCGCTATCGAACCGGCCAGCACCGGCGGCGGGAGAGCCGTAGTGAATATGAACCCTGGCGCCAAGGATCGAACAGTATCGACGAGAAGAGACGACCCGGCGATGTAGCCGCCGACGTTGCCGAACGCCTTTCCTAGCGTCCCGGACACGATGTCGATCATGTGCTCTATTCCTCTCTCCTCGCCGATGCCGGCCCCGTGTTTCCCGTACAACCCTACCGCGTGGACTTCGTCCACGAACGTCAACGCCCCATACTCGTGGGCTATCTTACACATTTCTTCTAAAGGACATATCGCTCCACTCATAGAGTGGACAGTCTCAAACACGACTAGCTTCGGTACGCCCGGTGGCGACTGGGAGAGCAGCTCCTTCAAATGATTCGGGTCGTTGTGCCTGAATATATGCTTGGGCGCTCTGCTATTCCTAATTCCCTGTATCATAGAGGCATGGTTGCCCGCATCCGAGTAAACGATGCAACCCGGTAAAATTTTCGCTAAAGTAGACAGAGTCGCGTCATTCGCGACAAAACAGGAGCTAAATATTAACGCAGCGGGCTTTTTGTGCAGTTTGGCGATTTCATTTTCGAGTTTCTCTGTCATTTGAGAGTTACCAGCGATGTTCCTGGTGCCGCCCGCGCCGGTGCCGTAGGACCTGATGGCGCTGACGGCGGCGTCCTGCACGGCCGGGTGGCGCGACGCGCCCAGGTAGTCGTTGGCGCACCACACCGTCACGCGCCGGTTGTCGGCGCCCTCCAGCGCCTGCGGGTACATACCGTCGGCCGCGAGCCGCGACACCTTCCTGAACACGCGGTACGAGTAGTCCCTCTTCTTGGCGCTGATCTGCTCGTTGAAGAACTTGTCGTAGGAGTAGGGCCGGACGCTCTCCACGATGTCCTCGGTCATCTCCCTGGGCGCGTCGGCGACGACGGCGTTATTTTTTTGTATGAATGGACATTTAGTCTCATCTTGGCCGAGCGAGCGAAATCCTCTCGAAATTATTGGGCAAAAATTTCCGTACTGCTTCATAAGTACGGTGCCATAATTTCGCACGAAAGCTTGATTGAGCGAACCCACGAATGGACAGGGCATTTTATGTAATCGATGACACTCACTCGTAACACTTATGACACAAAGTGTGAACCTCTGTGCACTAGTTTCGATGTTCGTAAAACGTTGGCTCTCACTGTAGCCGAACGTCTCGAAGATATGATGTTTAACTGATGGTATAACACACTGCACCCTTCATTTATAAGATCGGTGTCGTCATATCGATTACGGCCTACTAAATGATTGTAAACTTCAACTCCACGTACAATTTTTATTTTGATTCATAACTAAAAGTGTTGTCGCTACAAAAAATTCGCTGTCATTGATGTATGTTTTCAAACAATTTTGATGTATTTGTGTCAGTTTTTATATCTTAAATTTGATCATTACTCTTTTCCTTTATTGTTTGTTTAAATTTCATTTCATATAAACTTAAAATATCACTTAATCTAAAATTGCAAATAAATCAGAAATTTCGCGATCATATGTTTTTGACTTTTATACTTTGTCATTTCTGGCAACTGTTACTAAGCGTCATTGATAAATTTTTGTCTCTGATTTGTTAAAAGTAGACGAATGCGAACATGAATATGAATTTATTGGCTTTATACTAATGACATTAACTTTGCCACAATTAATATTATATAATAATGTAGCAATTCATAATTTTTTCAAAGCTGATTGATATTAGAATTTCGTCAAGATAACTATGTATAACGTAATATATTTTTACTAGCTGACCCGTGCCCACTTCGTTGGGCATAATGTTAATTATCCTTTTTAATTTTTTATATAGCCTATGACACTCAGCAATAATGTGGCTTTCTTTTGGTAAAAGAATTTTTAAAATGTTCAGTAGATCCCGAGATTACCCCTTACAATTTAACAAACACACAAACTTTACTTCTTTATAATATTTGTTATGTATTAACATCTTTGAAATATTCAAAATATATGTGTATGAAAATCAATACACTCATATAATATTTAATATAATAGAACTTCGAAGTTATTTTTTTATTTATTTAAAATTTTCTTTTGCTATAACCATAGACTTTATTTTTCTAAAATATCTGACGACTGACATTTGAAGTTTAAGTTACTTCACAATTCACATCTTTTAAATCTTTATTTTGCTAATACCTAATTTGTGACAACTGATAAATGCTAGATTCTGAGATAAAGATAATATAATAAAATACTCTTGTAATGTAGCTTTTCAACGCCTCATGTTCAGAACAGTGATTCTGCAGGAAACTTAATAGCTTATACTTTAACGAACTCTAAATAGCATATTTTGGATACGATGTTTTCATTAAATAATGATTTGGAGCTCAGAAAAGTGACAATATCAAGCCTAATCTCATGCATATATTTGCCAAGCATTGTGACAGTGATATCTTACAAGGGTGTTCTATATTCTGTCGGAAAATGTTCATCTTTCTACATTTTGGTGTTAATATTCATAGCTGAATTAGTCAAATCGATTTATTTAAGTGCAAATAATGACTCACAGAGCAAAAGAGGAAGAGGACATAAATGGAAGGCTGGTGATGTGATGCTGGCGTTTGGCTTTTTATTAGGCGTTATAACCTGCTTCAGTATTGGCATAGCACTATTTGGTGGTCCCATATTGGAACATCACGAGGAAACCTTGATGCTCTCGACGTTATTGACGTTACTGACAGTGTTCCCTCTAGTAGCACATGCAGGGATTGAAACAGCTATGCAACTTCTATTTGGTGTGAAAACATTTTGTAAAGACACAATTGCAGCTATGTTGGTAAATAATGCTCTATTAACAGTTGGAGGAGCTTGGCTGGGTGCTGTCGTTATTCCTTTAGATTGGAACACACCTTGGCAAGTGTGGCCCATACCATGCTACCTCGGAGCTCTAGGAGGCTATATTCTTGCAAATGCAATGACAGTATTAAAAGTTACAATGATGTCTGCGGCTCATAAATACAAATTTCTCAACTTCTTTGTAAACATTATGAATAAATTGCATGTTTCAAAATAGCATTTATATATTTTTGTAACATCATAGAATAATTTATTTAATAAAATTTTATTTTAAATAAGCTATATTTGTTTTATTGCATATTTTTACAATCAAGACAGTCAATTTAACTGAACCACTAGAGGAAAAGCATTTTTATTTAACAACATGAAGGTTAATTTATCTTAATGATGAAGAATGTTTAAATATATGTTTGAAAGTTTTTTATCTCTATTTAACTGGATTTTTATAGCAGAACTTTACGTTGTGGTATTAAATAGGAATTGGTTCCTCTTTCTTCTAGTCAGTTGTAATTCTTGTCAAAATCATTTTTGTGGTCACTTATCTGGCATGTTTTAAGATCAAAGAGTATCTTTCATATGATTTAGGCATACAATAGCCAAATAAATTCGAACTTTAATTCGAAAATAAATGAGATTCTAGTATTTGCAGTTTTATTTATTATAACCATTTACAGGGGTCCCTTGACGTTTATAAAATCCTCAGACGACCATATACCTAACAAAATTTTATGTTTATTCTTACCCCAATCATATAATAATTTTAGCCAGAAAATGAGTAATAGTTCCATTTTACCACACATGTCACCTTAGGTACATAAACAATAAAGCAGGAATTCATGGCCAATAAAACAACACAGTAGTAAATTAACAATTTTATTTTGTGTCTGTTAAATATGTACAATTCTATATAACATTACGAATAAAATATGAAACTTAAGCAATCTTGATCACATTGTTTAAACTCCTATACATTAGTGATACAGCATTATAGGCATATCTTTAATCCTATAACAAACTCGGAATCATACAAACAGTCAAACTTGTAAACAATTCTATTGGATACAATATGAGTTTATGTACTTTCTAACAACTTTATTGGATATTAAATTTTCACTCAACAAGAAATTTAAACTCGTCAAATTTATACCTTTAATTATTGCATAAGCATCATTTAGCATATTTGCCCTATAGTGTATATATGCTTCAGAAATCTTAATTTCTTTACTGAAATTGATGTAGGTATAATGAACATTTATAAACTTAATATTTTTGAATTCAGTTACTATTTAGTTTTTAATATGCATGTGATTTTAGGTTGTAATTCTTGATATAATTAAAAATACAAGTCTTGAATTTATCGCATTAAAAATGTTTTTATTTAGATACATATTTTAATAATCACTTCAAATGATGTACATTCTATAGTTTTTAGCAAAGTTCCGGGTAGCACTGCACTGGTTATAGGCTGGCGTTTCTCTTAACATCAGGAGTACGTCCAGCTCGTCTCCCTACTTCATCGCATAAAAAAAAAAACTTCAAAAAAGGAGGAGCTTTCAATTCGTCTGTATGTATAATATTTTTTTTTACTTCAAGCAATGTGATTTGTGACTCTCAACAACTTACAATATGTACAATTACAATTAGATGTATATTAAACCTTAATTACGTAAAAATAGAATCTCGCCTCTTATTTATTTCAGCACCAACGCAAAAGAGGTGTTATATATTTATTTATACCGGAGAATTTTTTTTTAAATAAAAGTTATTATTAACTTCAAAGGTTATATATTAGGCTTATTGCAGTTGCCAGTAATTAGTTTTTTTAGCATATTGATAATAGATTAAAGATGTATGAAATTTTATTAAAAGGACGCATCGAATGTCCATTTTTTTTATTTTACCGCCTGGCAAGGTATATGGAAATTTTAAAGTTTTTATCTATCGCAAAACAACGAGAGTAAATATAAAAATATTACTATAGATTAATATTTCAACTAACGGCTTAACCACGATTAACAATACAAAACACTTTATTATGACAATTATATTGGCTTAAAGTATCAAAATGCACCGCTTACACTAAATACTAATTTTCATAACAAACATATCTTAAGTGAAATTCCTTTGATTTTTCTTCGTAGAGAGACAAAAATAAGGCTAAAAACATTTTTTACAGTAACTAGTAACAGACTAAATATGTAATTCCATAATTGTAGCATGTGTTTCTGTTTCATAGATCACTAGATTTAAACAAAGCCTTCTGTTGCATCAGTATGTTTTTTTGCGAATAACCAAAAAACAACTGCACAAATTTTCATGCTTACTAATAAACAGATAGGCAAGCAGATAGTTACAAAAAAATCAGACTAATATTATAAGAGCAAAGATGAATGTTTCTTGCTCTTTCACAAAAATTAAAATTACTAAATGAATTACTTTAAAAATTAATATATAGGTAGAACACATAGGATACTTAAATCTCGGTGTTACTCTGGGGAGAGAAACCATTTCACGGGGAGTGTTTCTAATAACAATAATGATATAAAGGAAATTCACTCAAGCTCAGTACTACACCTAACGCCTGACCAAACAATGTTACTATTAAAAATTGCATGCTCTACTGGCAGTGTTACTATATATATTAAAACGGGCTATTTCTTTACAACATACTATGAAAACCCCTTTTTGCTAGATTTACAAAAAAAATACAGATAAAAACTTTAATAAACTATTTCATTAATTGGTTCAAACGATATTTCAACATATTTTAATTAAAAGCAAATTTAATATGTATGTATGTATACGTATAGGACAAAGTCAGTATAGTTACATAGTATATACCATACAATACATATTTTAAATATCTCAAAACTAATCAACACTAAAGTTTCTATTTGGAAATATATATAAAAATGCATGCAAAACCGCAGGGCAGAATATTAATTAGATTATAACGTACAAATACATATATAATATAGGTAGAAATTTGGTCAGTCGGTAGACAGTCCGGTGATGACGTCACAACATACATATACTAATATGTCCGAGTTACGTGTTGTTTGTCTCCGGTTGGAAGTAGTGGATGCCATTTATCTGTAACAATATATATAATGCTTCAGGATGCTTATTTCAACACAGCACCATTTAAGTTCGACGCTAAGCATAGCTTGTATTGTGGCAACTAGATAATTGATAAATTACATACTTTTCTTTTGTAAACACATAAATATAAATAATGTAAATAAAAAAAATATTTTTAATGTTTGGGGATCGAACCCACGACCCTTGGGCCATGGCGCAGGAAGCATTTGTATAACATAATACATTTTCACAATGTGCATACAATATTATACGGACGGTATTGCGTCGTATGTACTGATAGTTCACGTGGTTGTGGTGGGAGTGTATTCTGCATTTCAGTCTACGTTTAGGTGTGTGTGTAAATGAGTCCGAATAAGTGAACGCCTGCGAGGGTGCGTGTATTTATGTGTGTGAGTGTGCTGCATATATCAGTGAATCCGTGTGGGTTGTGTGTGTGTTTATTTGTATGTACGTGTACGTGTGTATTCGTGTGCTGCATATATCGGTGAGTGTGTGTGTATGCCGCATGTATCAGTGCGTGTGTGTGCGCGCTTACCGTCATGTCGTACTCGGTGACGAAGGCGGGCACGTCGAGCTGGTGCGGCTGCATGACGCTGTACAGGAACTCGACGCCGGGCAGGCTGTGCACCTTCGCCTTGATCGCCGGCGCCATGAACGTCGTGAACCACCACGTCATCATCTGCAAGATAAATAAATAAATAAATTATTACGTACCTATACAGTGTCTTTTAACATGTGTCTGACCCTGAAGGGTAATAATCTCTATCCAAAAACCTTTTCGAATTAAATTAAATAAAAATCTAATATCTTATAAATGAAGTATAAAGATTATGTTTATAGTGAAAAATTTACACAAAAAGGAAATTCACAAATGCTGGCAACTCACGTACAGTTCGTAGACCCCATAGACACTATAGCTAACAGAGCACGTGGACGCGAGACGGTGTTGCCACTTAAATATTTTATTTTAGTTTTTTTTGTTTGGAAAAATTAATTACGTTATTTTTTCAAAACTATAGCAAAATAAGGACCTACTACTGGTATATAGTAAGAGGTTTTCGGATCGGACACTTATTTTGTAACAAAGTTTATAAACGCGGAGGTTTGTGAGGATTTTTCCTCCTAAATTCAACCTCCAGTAGTATGTTTGTTGCTGTTTAACACAAAAACAAGTTAATGGATAAAGCTGAAGTAGCATGCATATAAACCCTAAATATAATAAATAGGATACTTTTTACCCCTAAAAGTAATAGTTGAGCAACTAGTAAATTGTCATGTTATTTCTTTAGAGGAAAAACTATTTCAACACTCACCTTTGTCCAAAACGTGGGATGTACGATGTAAAATGCCTTTAGGTTTTTCTTGTATCTGAAAAATTATACACCAATCATTTAATACAGCTTAAATTATATTATCAGCATTAATTTATAAATATTTATTTATTTTAGCTGAAACCAAAGAACGCTTATTGACGTGCTATAATTGTCATGGTTCTAGCGATGGTACCTTCGATATTCCGTTTGGGTTATAAATTTAAAAAACTCATAAATAACAAGTTGTAAAACTAAGCCCACTTATTGTGATGTAGCTATATATCCTAACAAAATCACAATTACAAACTTTTCCGTCTGTATAAAAAATATCTTTATAACTAAAGGAAGAACTGGATAACTCCAATCTTAAAAAAAAACTATACCTAACTATACCTATTTTACATAATGGTATTACTCACTTATATGGTAACACTGAGTAGACTTCTTTGAGCCAGGAGAAAGGCGGGTGGTTGGCAGACGACGCCAGGGTGTGGAAGTAGGCGATCACGTAGTCTCCGCGAACTATGGGGTCCAATAACTTGATGAGATACAGTAGAGCCTGGAATTGAGAAAGTCATTTTAATAAGAGTATTATAAAAAATAAAATATAATTATTCGGTCTTACGACATAGGATTACTACTAACAAATATGTTTTTATATCCATACAAATATTAGAAAATGGGAGTGTGTACAGACACATACATACAGATACATACACATACAGATGTATGTTTGTCTTTCACGGCAAAACGGAGCGATGAATTGACGTGATTTTTAAGTGGAGAGAGTGGAAGGGATGGAGAGTACAGTAGGTTACCTTTTGCTCCTTTCTAACCTCCCTTTCTAACTCTAAATAATTATTGCCTTCAAAAGACATTTCGTCAAAAATTACCCGATATTTAGAAAGGCGTTCCCGAGCTAGCAACATAACGCGGTGGGAAAGTGGGGTTGGTGCGGGACGGGCGTAGTGTTTTTGGACACAGTAATGTGCATACAAATAGCACTGAACGCGACCTTTGGTTTCTTTTTTAGTCTGAGACTTCTACATAAAATTCTTAATCATTCAGAGTACCTTATCAATACACACTTTGTTCACAGATCCGCTGTCAAACAAGTCTGTGCCATTTAAAGTGTACTAATTGGATGCTACATGCAGTGAAGCAGAAAATCATTAGCGGGAAAGTAATTCTCGCGTTTATACGAACTAACTACTGTTATTGAACACTTGTGGAGTGTGAACATTTCTGTCGTATTACAGTAACTAAATATTATTTTCTATTGTGTTCTATGTTAAATGTTAATGTGATAAACCCGCATATATTATGTATATATTGAATGAAGCATACACCAATCTGTGCAAAGCACAAGGTCTGCTAACTGTCATTTTCATTTGCATCTAAATAATAGTCTATGATTGTCTGTTTTGGTCTGATAACTCCACAAAGTCTTTTAGCTTTCTGTAAATTGTTGATAAGAGCAATAATCTAGAAATAATGCTTTGTTGAAACATATAAAGGCGATCTTAGCCTAGTAATTGCTCCCAAGAATATTCTTCTGGTAGGAGTATATCAGATACCAGAATGTCTACCAGACTTACCACTATCTCACGTTAAAACCAGTCTTCTTTATTATTAATGAAACCATTAAGATTGGGCACTTTAGAAAATTCTATTGCGTGCTATTTAAGTTTTTTGGAAAATGAAAATTAAATCAGTTATCTTGTTACTTTTGTTATATAATTTGAGCTCCATAACCAAATATTGGTTAAGCTCACTAATTAAAGATTTTTAAAAAATCTATTGAAATTTTTAAACTAACCTTATCCAAATCGATGTCAGCGATAGGGAACCATTTGCCTATGAACACGACGACAGGTCTACCGAGTCGGTCCACTCCGCTCTGATACAAGCAACCGATCCCTGACACTTCGCTGAGATCCTCATTTTTAGCTCGACGGAGAAGACGTTCGTATCTGTAACAAACGATGTATGGGATAAGTTATATTGTTTTGAAATAGGACTATTAGCGGAAAGATAAGATATCGTATTGGTTAATTTGCACTAATAAGTCCTAATAAGCCATTTAGGGTTTTGTAAAGGATATTTAATTGTGTGATTACTATATTAGAATCGTACTCAAATCTAGCAATTACCTCTGACTGACTTAATAAGTACTTGCATACTCTTTCATACATTTCAATCACATTGCTTCAGAAGTGGTAAGAGATAATATAAAATGGATCGGTGCTCTAATTTCCAGTCATCTGGGACAGTGGGCACACCGAGTTGCGTCAAAGGCGACTCGGCCCCATTTCTTTGAGGTCGCATTTCTCCCTGACCAACTTATTAATTGTATTCAGTTTTAGATCGGACGATTTGTTGTTTTTTCTTTACTTCGGATTGACATCACCAACATGTATACAATGAAGACAAAGATTTTTTTTACAATGATAATATAAAGACTTTGTTTGAGTTGGTCGAGGATAATCCCAGGATATACAAACTTACAAACTACCTCTCTATGTAGTAGATACATTTTGTATACGTGCTGCTTTTACAGTTTGCCGCAGTATGTAATATTATGTTTGTACAGGATTAAGATAAACTTAAGATTCCTTATAAAAATTCGCCGACTTCAAGGATTCTTTGAATAAATATAATAAAAAACTCGTGTGATGTTTAAAGACGATTTGTACGGTAGGTGTTAGCCATAAAACATCTCGCATAACGAACGGGCGACGTCATATGATTATGAGGCTTTAGAATAAATATAAGTTAACTATACTATAGATAGTAATAATCTCATCATCAATCCGCATTTGAGCGATCGTAATTAATATAACAAAAAAGTATATTTCTCTGCACATAAGAAATATTATTTCAATTATTTATTTATAACGACCTAATTGCCAGTAATTGTATAAATTAAAAAATGCGACTAGAGGATAAATATAATGATTAAGTGTTGTGTATTAATATAAAACGCAATAGCATTTTTATTAATATAACTTTGAAGTTATCATAACTCATTGTAACAGACTTATAAAATTTTGATGTTATTGTAACTCATTATAAAAGACTTAGCAAAAGACTGAATCGCTATGGTGCCTTATTCGGGGTGAAACATCCAATGAATCTTAGCGTTTTTTAAAGAACAGTGTGGTGGCAGTAAAAGAGCGATGCGTTAGTTAGTACCTTGATTAGCTTCTTTCCAAATAATAAAAAATAGTGGCATCTTATTAAATAAGTCATTGCGTTTCATTCAGTCTGTGGGTGAAAATAAGCCGCTAATTTTTCCATATTGAATACTCTTAGCATTGCTGTCGTTTATAGGTAGTGGAAATTGCTTATCATTAGCCAAATCTGTTATTATGTTGTTCATTATAACACAAAAAGATCAAACAACGTAGCAATTAGTAAAGCCTAGATACCATATTTATTATTTACTACAAAGCAGATACAGAATATGTTTTCCGTTGTGCCATCGTTTATCAAACAAAATCTGACCTGTTTTCGGTGACACGAAAATCGAGAATGAAAAGCTGACATATCAAGAACAGTAAATAACTGAATACATATCATAGCTGTGTTCGAGTGACATTCGTTACAAATATATCTCCAACAGATGAGAAACAGAACAAATATTTTAGACACTAACATGACGCGTCCTAAATTAACGAATTCCTGTGTAAACATGGAACATTGTAGTGTGTATTGATATAAGTGGTAAACTAATTCTTATTAAGCTTTGTAGGCGACAGAGACTTATGATTGGAGGTGATCGCTAGTTGAAGATAGTTAATATTGTTACTAGTTAAGGAACCGAGTCTCCTATTTGTGGTGATCACTAGATAAAGGAAATTTTAAATATTGTTAATATTTCCTACCAGTTTAAAAATTGTCGTCTTTTTTATCATCTAGATTCATAACATAAATAATATGAAAATCAGCATTCTGTTTTTCATATTATTTATGTTTTATTAAATAGTTGTGTGAATTGATGACCATAAGAATTCTTATTTCCTGACATCTGAATAACATTATAAGGCTTAACCTTTTTTCATTTGACCACATGTGACGAAGACCACTTTATTTTCTTTTCTGACAAAATATACATTTATTTCCATTTAGCACACGCCTACTTTAAACGTATAACAAGTCTATGAGAACTTCTTACGTTCACAATATAGATTCTTAGCAATAGTTCCGTTTATACATACATTTCTATTTCTGTTTGCGATTGATCTAAATTTAACTGAGGTCGTCTGTGACGTGCTCATGGTCGGTATTCGATACCACTACATATTGCACCATGACTGTTTGTTTTATTAAAGCAGTAGATCTAATAATATACTTCAAATTATGTGTAAGATCAAAATAGTTTATAAATTCTACGAGGGTATGTTAGCTATAAGGAAGTGTTGTGTTGTTTATAAGTTTGGATGGAGCGCCATTGAATTTGAAATTTGTGAGATCGTTAAAATGCGTTAGGATTTTACCAAAGTATACACTTTTGGCAAGAACCTAGGAGCATTTATTTACTTCTGTTGCTTTCTTAATTTTACTCATTACTATATTATTATTCGGGGAATACTTCACTTCCTTCCTGTATTTAAGCAAAGATCAGACGAAATTTCGTATAAATACACCAAAATAAATTTCCACACAATTATTTATCGTCCACGTCACAACAGCCCGCAGAATATTTACAAAGCAATCTATTAAAACATCGATTTGCGTCTGAACGTTGACTACGGCAAGTGGCTCACTCACGCCTTCCGGACGTTACGAGTCTTGTATCAAAACAGCTATAAAATGTTTGGAACGATATAAACACGCCCCCTGTACTTTTACCAGCTACGTCGCACCGCTGGCCGAGCGCCAGAAAGTCGGCGCCCATTGACTGGTGACGTCACAAGCTTCGCAGATCAGACCGGATACAAACACTAGCTACTCAAGACCACTTGTATTGTTCTAAGAAATTTGTTGAAAACTTTTCTTCTTTTAACCTTCGCAGAGGTAAAAGTCTATTTGAGTTTATGACCGACTTTTTTCTTACAGATTCTGCTAAAAGCGAAAACCATTGTAAGGAATTCTATAACACTAGAAGAAATAAATAGTAAGAAACAAATATTGTAGATGAAATTAAGAATCATTGAAAGTAATATTGAAAAGTTGACAAATGTGAAATAATGCATTTTGGATAACCACCAAGGACTATGTTCGACTTTTACCGACAAAACTTGCATTATGCTTCGTCTTATCTATAAAACCATACAAAAAACGCAAGAATTCAAATTAGAAAGAACATAAGAAAATATAAAATTCTGAATCACTTAGGGAAATTACTCCAGCTAACTTATGATGGTATGGACACCTGTGCATGCACACATATAAAGTATAAACGCGAGGATTACTCATATAAACCACCATCTATTGTTCTATAACTGGTTTTTCTTTAAACTCATATGTGGAACGCTGAAAGACTAGAATTAAAACGCGTAGTGTCCTATCATATTTCCTTTTCATTTCATACAACCGCAAATGCACTTCAACTTTTCATATGGAGACTAGCAATTATGAGATATTGAATTAATTACGTATATATGAAGGTATTGTAATTGATATTAATAAATATTTACAAGACGAATACCTGGTAAATACGTGTAATAAAGAATTTATAAATAAATAAATACCTGAATCAGTCATTCTTTTTTTTTTACAGTAAAGCGGACAAACGAGCAGGAGGGGTACTTGATCGTAGGTAACCACCTCCGCCCATGAGCGCTCGCGAGGGTCTCACGAACGTGTTTCCGCCTTGATTTTAGGAAGGAGTATGCATATATTATGGAGAAATTTTAAAGCGTTATATTTGCCATGTAAAGTAATATCGAATTACATAAAGCCTCCATGCTACCTGACTACGGTAATAAAATTAAAGTCTTCTTTGTACTTGAGCGACACCGGATATGTGTGGACTATTTCTACGGTGTTCTAGTGTGGATCGGATCCCCACAATCTTAGGAAGCCATAAGCTTACTGCAAATACACTTAATGCTGTTAATTAATTTATAATATTACGTTTTAAATATCTATATTTTTCATTCAATTTCAATATTTTTTTACTTCTTGAGCAAAATAATAACCGTACCTTGTGATTTAACGTGTTGTTATTTAATACTAACTGATTTATCCCGTAAGATTACTATCTAACGAGAATTAATGCGTTAAATTGTAAGCAATGAATAACGTTTACATTGTTACATCAAATCGATATTAAAATCTATCGGTAGTAACAATTTTTACATTTATGACATTTACGCGATGGTCTGACACTAATAATTTTATAAATGATTACATACTTAAAGAGAAGCTAGAATTTAATAGAATTCTACTTCTATGGCTAAACAAACAACTTTACAATTAAATAAGAACCGTCCCTTACTTGCTTGGACTGGATTTTCAACCTCGTATCGCTTACACTAAGCCGTGGGTTTAGTGGTAGTTTCCCTAATTAGATTGACGATATGAGCACGTTATGTCCCCATGGATTAAGCTTACGTATTAACAGATTAAATTGCCTTCAGTTTTACTTTTCATTAAGGCGATTGGAGATTATTTAAATAATTAATGTTCGCGTAAAAAATATTGTCAGTAAATAAAACCAGTTAATGCTTCTTTGGATTTGATAGTAAAAGAATTTGGAAGACACACGTGTGGCGAATTAGCCTTCAAAAGTTTGCAAACAAAGCGTTCGAGATGCTTTTAGTACTGGAAATTCTTATGATGTATCCTCTCGGCTAAGAAATAAAATCCATTGTAATTTGTCTGCATCCTTATTACAAACCATTTAATTATTACATTAAATTGTACGACGTAGGTCTCAACATGACCTCAGTCAGCTTTTTGCAGGGTACGTCACCGCGGTCTGCATTTAATTGAGTCATCACATGACATTATCTCGGTGGGAGCCTACGCAGCGAATCATTATCGGGCGCAATCCTGCTAATGGAGACTGAGAGGCCATTTGCGCGACGTATTATGTCCCGAGTTTATTCACTTTTAATAGCGTGTCAGTGGAAGATTTTTTGTATTACATTTTCTCCGATACTGAGGGAACTGACATTTAAATATTACGGTAATAGTCCTGTCTCCTGTGTCTCGTCTCACGCAATCAACCAATAAGAAAAAGAGAAACTAAAAAATATAACAAACTGTTTGATTGTAAAGATATATTGAAAACAAATGTAAGAGTTATGAACAGTTCAAATATTTCAGATTAAGCTATTTCTTCCGTACACTAGAACATAGAGATTTTTATTTTCAATATACGTATTTTTCCATACAAACAATTAAACGCATACAATAATAACATTAAAATATTCAACATAAAACTCTGCTTGAAAAGTTGATGACGAGAGTAATTAACTAACCAAAAGGGAATGCTTTTCAGTTAGTGAAAACATCAAGAGGTTTTTCTATATCAAAGGAGTACTCACTGTGAGGGATTCGTTAAGCTCTGTGTAATTAATTTTTCAAGCTATACGAGAATAAAGCAAGCGCTCGAGTAGGGTGCGCCCGTCGACCTAAATGCTTTTCCATGCTACGATGCTTTGTAACCCTTGAATTAACTATATATGTAGCTATATTACTTTAAAAATAGTAATGAGATTTTTTTTCCATTCATTTTTTAAAGGACTCTTTATATGTTAGTTATACCAGCCGAATGACGTGTGCATTAGTATACTAACATGGAACAAAGTCCATGTAAAAAATATACCTATATAATTGAACAATCTACATATCGTGATACTAGAATAATCATAGTATTACAAAACAATTGTAGTATATATAACCGGATAGAAAAGCAATAGATACAGAGAAGAACCGGTAAGAAATTATGAGAGTTGGTTTTTGAAAGCTAAACAGTTTCTTCAAGGCGCTAAAGCTAATCCTGTATTCAGTTTTGCCTCTTCATTAAGCCTGAGGATAATGTTTATTGGATAAAAAGAAAATTAAATATAATTTAATTTCGATGCGACGAAAGGAATGATCCTTATATCCTTATTTAATTTTATAATATACATAACATTTGAAATATGAAGTTTGTATAATTAATATCGAAGATGTATTTACTATTGATTTTTTACCAAATGATTTATTTATAATTTTACACAAACCACAATTCTTTTATTGCATGGCTAGCGCATTTAAACTCAACTACGGCAGTTTTATGAATATGTAATAAATATAATTAATGTGCATTTACGGACTTCCTTTGTTTGTTTATGACATTAACTGTTTAAGGAAACAATGTAGTTGAAACTAGACTTTTATTTTCTTATGAATAGTCAGTACCTGTCATAGTAGTTAGCTACTTGTCTTACTACCTTACTGATAGTTATTCGATTGAAAATATACATTCATCAATTTTCAAGTGTGAAGTAATTGTTATCAAGATCCTATGGAAACGTGTATCTATTAAAATAAATAGCCAAATGTGTTGCCAAGTGCAAATAGCTGAACCGAGGACGATAACGACCAATTTTCTTTTCTGGAAAATTCTTTGAAGTACAAAGTCGGTTCTTAAGCAGAGAAAAAAGAGGTAGAGGGTAGGATAGATAAGTTTTGGAATAAAATGGTCATCAAGTTTTCGATTGGTCCTCGATTTTTTTTATTAATTGATTTATCATACGCAAACTTTTTCAATAGGTACATAATACAATATACCAAATGTCAAACGACAGAAACACACTAAAAACAACAGAATTACACTAAAAGCAACAACGCAACACTTACTTCTCCTCCTGCGTTTCGACCAGCGGCGGGCTCGGCGTGTGCGCACTCAGATCCGGCAGCTCAACTGCCATAGTGTCCATCGCCATATTGACTTACACTTATTCACTTTAACAACACACTAACACTAACAACACACATATAAAGTTAAACGTTCACAATTGCTTCGTTGATTGTGTTTTGTTAAATTTTCACCTGGTTATATGAAGTAATGTTTTGAAATACTTTGTATATATAATAATATGTTAAAAGCAAGATCGCTACTGGACGGATTTTATCTTAGATTGATAGTATCTCTTATCAGTCCATGCTCTGAAGACCAATGATATTTAAAGGGTAAATCGAATTAATATGTTGAATTCAATACTAGCAGCGTCCCGCGGGTTTACTGGCATTTTATGCATGTTATTGTACACATAACCCTTCCTCTTGAACCACCCTATCTTATAATAAAAACCGCATGAAATTCAGTTGCGTAGCTTAAAAGATTAAAGCATACATATGGACAGACAAAAAAGCAACTTTATACTATGTAATGAATGAATGATATGAAATAACACTGAAACTTTCATTTATTTTATTTGCATTGAAATAAAAAATATATTATAGGTAAAGGTTATTTAAATTGTAAATCGTCAAGGATAACACAATAAAAAATATTTGCAATAACAAATTCTATAAAAAAATAAAACCTTCCATTTTAAATAAATACAAAATAATAGGCACTTGGAAAATTAAATAAATAATTAATTCATAGTTATGATGCATACAAACAATATTAATATTTGAACGGTAATTTTTTTAAACCTTAATCTGTAATTAAAAATAGGTTTTAATTTTATGACTCATACTTCCAATTCTAGAATGTTTAATTTGAAGGACATTTTCAGTTAAAAGAAAAACATAAAAACCATGCAAAAAATTCTGCTTTTTTTAAAAAAAACTTGTGAAATACCAGCTAGAAAAATGCTGCCCAAATCCGAGTGACTAATGTTTAAATACTTAACTAGAAAACCAGGTTTAAAGACTGAGATTTAGTAAACACTTAATGTTGGAAAAAATGTTAGGATTTTATGACAAGGTGAGGTGAACACATACAGTCTATTAAATTAACTATTTATAGACATTGCACCTTTAAATGGCATATTAAAACATTCTTTAGCAACGTGACTATGTTTGCTCTACATTTATACATATGACGACCGAATAGTACAGTGGTACACAACTGCTTTTTACGCCAAGGGTTGTAGATTCAATCCCCATAGTGAAAAATAGACTTTTATTTTACTTATGATTGGGTGTTGCTATGTATTAGTGCAATCTGTATGTATTTACATAAAAAGGTTGTTTAAATAATTTATTCGTTATTTAGTTGCTATAACATATAACATACATACATTACCTTAGTTATTACTACATAGTATAAAACAAACTCGCTTTCTCTGTCCCTATATTACAAGCTTTTATTTAACTTGCAATGTATGTATGTATGTATGTATGTTTGTGTGTTCGGGTGGAATTTTATAACTCAATTTTAAGGCACTTGCCCTCAACCGATTGAGCTGAAATTTTGCATGC
>DWAJ01000618.1:0-30105 GCA_018238005.1 Eurema mandarina
CAAAATATGCATCTACACTTTTTTCCATTCCATTTCCTTGATATAGCGGTTGAAAGAATTAAAAAAAATATTTTATTCGTAATTTGCACGTTAATAGACTTTTTATCTACATTTTTGAACTGTTATACGAGTAAACATAATATGACTCCCTATGTAAATTATTAAAGCACAATAGTTAAATTTTGCTTTCCAACAACAATCGGTGTAACCATCAAATACTACAGTCAAACAAATAGCCAAAATGTCTATGTACATACTGTACATATTTATCTCAAATATCATGAAATGTTTCTTCTTGGTCAAATTATAGATTGATCGGGACTTTCCACAATTTGTTTATATTGGTATTCTGAACATTCATACCAATTTTTAGCTCTTTGTGAATTTTTGTAACCAAGAGTAGAGAGTACACTAACAGAAAGATACCATGTACATAAAATGTCACGGACAGAATGTCCGGACCTGGACACTTGCAAAGTGGAACACTTTGCAAAACAATTGCACCATTACCTAAATTATACTTTTCCCGGTTATGCAAACCTTATGAATTGTATTTTTGTCACATTTTCCCATTCATTAAATTTTTAATAATAATAGATAGTTGTTTTTTATTAACCTGCTTATCTACACACGCGGTATCGTGTCAAGCCAAGTTCAAGGAACAGAACGTAAATTTAAGTAGGCCTCCCAAACGTAAATTTAAATAGGCCTCCCAAACATAAATTTAAATAGGATTCACAACCGTAAAATTTGATAGGCCTCCCAAACGTAAATTTCAATAAGCCTCACAGAGTCACAATAGTAAATTTAAATAGACCTTACAAACGTAAATTTAAATAAGCCTCCCAAACTAAAATTTAAATCCAATCAAAAACATAAATGTGAAATGAGATCCAAGTTCAATATTATGATAAATGCCTTGGTTGTTGACTTCAGTCTTCAACGACAAAAGAAATGAGATCTAAATGAGTGGGAAGTTCAATGGTTAGTCTTGAAATTTATTTATAAGTAACGTCTACGTACATACTGAACATATTTACCTCAAATATTATGAAATGTTTCTTCGTGGTCTCAGACAACTCGGTGTAACAGAAATTATAGATTGATCGGGACTTTCCACAATTTGTTTATAATGGTATTCTGAACATTCATACCAATTTTTAGCGCTTTGAGAATTTTTGTAACTTTATTTATATTATCCTATTTATTCCTGAAATTTTAAGGAATAATTTGACTAGACTATAAAATGACATCGTTTTAGACCGTATGCCCCGAGCCTGCAGACCTACATGTTAATGTTTTGGCAAACAGTAAACTGAGTTCCATTATTATTAGTGGGGGCATCGGACTGTTGTAATATTTAAATTCTTTACAAAAGGATCTTTACTTTTCACTAGCTGTGCCAGCGACTTCACTCGCGTAGAAAGTGTTCAGCAAGTTCAACGTGATTCTTTAAATTACCATAACTTTTGTATTTATCGACTGATTGACATGAATTAAAGACTAAATGTTAAGTTAAGCTTACCGCAATATATCATTGAAACTACCCATCTAGATAGGATAAGCTGTTTCTGAGATTAGCGTGCAAAAACAAACAGACAAAAATTCCAAAAATCATTGTTTTGGGTTCTATTGCGTTAATAAAGGTCTCCTGTAATATTTTTTCTCATGTATCTTCCATGTACAGACAGCGACTAGTTACATTTTTATTATATGTATAGATTATTATAACGGACAACCCATCCACTCACACTCATATAACGAGCTCTCTCATAAGTAGTACGTTAGCAATTTTTATTATTTTTACAATTTATATGCATTATTTTTCTATATTTTAGAAAATTCTTGCTATACTATATTTAGTTACTAAACTATTTGCCTGAAAACGACTGGGGTCTTTAAATAAATCAAAGATATAGTTTGATAAAAATTTTATTACAAACTTTTTTGAACTTATAATAATGCAAAAATAATATACCGAAGAACATTCCTAAGTAACTCTGGAAAATCAGCTGTTCTTGATCGCAACTAACTGGGAAACGGCTCGTCATAGTTCGAAAAGCCCTATTTATTACATCAAGTTTATTCTGCACATTTTATTCGACAACTCGAATAACAGATCCATTGCTATCTAGTTATCTACTTACAACTAACAGTTTGAACTCATCCGTAGGCGACAACCCTTGTGATGGCAAAAATATAACAATGAAATTATTGTTTTCATGAAAATTATTCAATTCATTACACAATAATATATTTATTTATTATCGCAGATAACACTTGTGCTTCAAAGCTTGTAACACAAAACGCAAAGAAAATTAACTTTTTTACATTGACCAGCCGTTTCTGAAATAATGCGTAAACAAAATATAAGACAAATATTAAATCGATCGAAATAAATTACAAAAATAATCATCGCGTTTACAGACGTACACAATGAGCTATGACATTATATGTAATTACAATTTTAATGTATCACTCAATAGCTGGAATGAGAACCGAAATTATATAAATAAATAATTTATATGTCACGTTGTATCAATACTATAATGAAATTATACAATCAAGAGTACACTAACAGAAAGATACGATTTACATAAAGTCCCAGACAGAATGTCCGGACCTGGACACAATACTACACTTTGCAAAATAATTGCACCATTACCTAAATTATACTTTTCACGGTTTTGCAAACCCAATGAATTAAACCCAGGAACAATAGTCCTATTTATTTATTTAAAGAATCGAGTGCTCATATAAAAAGCTCGATAAAATGAAATGTGGGTTCTGTAAATGTTCTATTGAAGGGTAAAATGTGATTGATTGTGAATGTGACTGTGTTTTGATATGTTTTAGATTTTAATATTGTAATAATAGTTTGATTTAAAGTCATGTTATTCAGAAATTCGAGAATATATTGAACTGGTAACAATTTTTCTTACAGAACCCAGCAGAGCTGTAAAATATTATACCTAAAAGCATCTCACGGTGACCATTTCATACCGCACCATACTTCTTTAACTCGCTGACCAAATCCATATTTAGAGCTTCTCTTATTTATTTCTTTAACAATATTATTTGTAGGAAATTTTGTTTAACAATAAATGTAGAACAATTCAGCTAAGACTTTAAGTAACTTAATTATATGAAGGAAAGAAAATATTCTGGCGCAGACTAAGACGAGATTTTTTTTTATAATGCGGTTTATTAATAATCTTGCTTCTAATGAAGTTTACGGTTACGAGATACTCTATAAAACAGATTTAACAAAGTATCTCACAACAAAAGTCTATACCGAATATTTGTTTTTGCAAAATACTGATTCATATGTATACTATTCCCAATTGTTTAAAAAAAAAAATCCCGCTTAGCATTGAATAGTTGAATAGAACACGAGTGTCCATTTGTTTGTGGTGTGGTGCGAGCGAAGGTGGAGTATTCAGTCGATGTACTGGGCCAGCCAGCGGAAGCCCTCTCCGTAGCCTTGTCTCTTGAGCACGGAACACATGAACAGTTCTAAGGGCCGACCGGCGAGCTCTGATCGGGATACTTTGCCCTGAAATGGTATATGGGTACTTAACTTATACTGTTAAAAAATATTAAGCAATATAATTTTTAAAGTAGTATATGATGATATGCGCCCCGTGGTTTTACTTGCAGTTTTATAATAAAATCACTTTATTTGACATAAAAAAACTGCATGAAAATTGGTTGCGTAGTTGTTTTAAGCATACATGGGGACAGACATGAAAAACTAAATTATAATAAACAAATACGTTCATAAATTAACATGCTTATCATGTCAATTTTTAACTGTTAAGAACATTTAAATAAACTGTACTATATTACCATTATTCTTTAAGTAGCGTACGATAACACTTCCACCGATATCTTATCAGTGATACGCACCTTTCCAGTAGTCTGTTGGTAGAGGTTAAAGATTTGTCTGAGCTCGTCTTCGCTGGCCGCTCCGTGTTTGTCGATCTTGTTGCCTAGTATGAGCACGGGGCAGTTGCTGAGGGTCTCGTCTGTGAGGAGGGAGTCGAGTTCAGCCTTGGACTCCTTGAAGCGCTGGCGGTCGCAGACGTCCACGAGGAACACGATAGCGTCGACGGCCGGGAAGTAGTCGCGCCACACTCGCCGCGCCTGCTGATGCCCGCCCAGGTCGAACGTCGTGAACCGCATACTGCCTATTGACAGCTCTTCTGACGCTGTAATATAGAATGCATTTAATATACATGTACTATAATAGCTATAAGTATTAAGGTCACTAATTTTACTTTGATTTTAATGATTCTTTATGAAGTTAAGATTGTTTTGATAAAAATATTATGTTTATTTTAAATTAATGTCAAGCTACAATTGTTATACTCAATGACAGTCAAGTTTTTCTAAATTAAACATGATATTATTGTTTGTATATTTTTTACAAGTCATGATTCATACTTTGTTATTATGGAATTTGATAATTTAGCTTATGTAAGCTGTCAATTTAGGAGGATAATATTCCAAGAAAATAGAGCTTCAAATAAGAAGTTAACGGATTATAACGATAACTTTAACAAATCATAAGTTGATACACATTATCTACTAGCCGCCATATCTTGGTTAATTTTGATTTTAGCCAAATTATGACGTATATCATTTTGATGTAAAATTTTATGTTCTACAACTTTCGTTCAAGTTATATTATCTAGTACTCACTGTTTAGTACCCTAAAAGGAAATTTTTTATCACAATTTCTCATGGATGGATTTAAAAGACTCTCACTAGTCGATTATGGATCTTTCAAAGTACATTATATCCAAAATTCACGCTTTTATCTGAATTTGTATTTAAAGCTCTATTTTCTTGGACTGTAACTGTTTTTTTGTCTGTAGGTCATCTATTTTACATGTTTTTAGTACCTTTTAAATAAAATGTTCCCTGAGCAATATTTATTTGTTCAACATATGTTAGGAATTAATATATGTAATCTCTTTAAAAAAGAAATAAAGGGTACCAGAAAATGATACAGATGGAATATTTGTAGTTTCTTATATTTCAACATTATGAATGGTAAGGACTTAATAGCAAAAACATTTCTATAAATATTTTTCTTATCACCTTGTTTCATAAGGTTATGTAGAAATAGAGAATAAACCATTTTCTTGTTAGTTTATATGAAGATCAAAAACTATTATAATTTCCCTAAAAACATCATTTCACCCATTTTTACCTTTTAGATAAAACTAAAAATATTATTGTTAATGCCTTATAAGGCATATCATCATAAAATTTGGTTAGAAATAATTATATTTAACATTGTTTTGAATAGGGATATTGTGATGGTAAAAGTTAAATAATGAAATATCAACAAAAGACATTATGATCATACAAAATTGCAAATATCCATCATCTAGTAGGGTTTAAATAAATCCATACTAATATTATAAATGTGAAAGTAACTCTGTCTGTCTGTCCTTCCATCACGCTTAAACTACTGAACCGTATAGAACAAAATTTGGTACACAGATGGTCTAGAGCCTGAGATAAAGCATAGGCTACTTTTTTTTTAAATCAACCCCCAATAGGTAAGGCGAGGGGTTAAAACTTTTTATAATTTTAAGCTTTTACGGCTTTAACCGATTGTCATGAAATTTGGTACACAGATGGTCTAGAGACTGAGAAAGAACAAAGGCTACTTTTTAACTGGAAAAAAGGGTTAAAAGGGTAGAAAGGGGGGAGGTCAAAGTTTATATGAAAGTCCATGTGGATGGAGTCACGGGCACCAGCTAGTAAGTTATAAATTATTTTACTTACTAGGGTGAAGTGTAGGCACATGTTGGGCTAATCTATCATCCTTCAGCATATGTAACAGTGTAGTTTTGCCCGCATTGTCCAGTCCCAGAAACAACAGCTTTCCAGACTTCTTGTATAGACCTTCATATATAACATACATATAATATATCAAATGTTTCTACACAGATATACAACAAAAATGAATACTTAGTTTTTATAAGTGAAAAGTAAAAAAGACAAAACATATTATATTATGGAGATTTCATTTAAATTAAACTTATTTTTATATTAGTTATTTAAAGTACATTGGTTTATTAAAATATTAAAACTTGTGTTTAGAGGAAAATAATATTTGTAAAAATCAACTCACCCAAGAATCCTAATACGCCAGTAAACCAATCCCAGATAAACATTCTGAAACTATTTACATATAATTATTAAAATTATGATTAAATATGACCATATTTTACTAATCACTACCATAAAGAGGACACAAAAGAAACTCCGATTGCAATGACTGGCATTATATAGTTCTACTTCACTGTTCCATGCATATTATTAAATTATAAGTTTATCTGAGTTTTAATCACATCCTTGAAGTTACTTAACTCACAATTTTATGTAAAATAAAGTACAATGCAAAAACCTATTGAGTAATATGAGTGACAAGACGTCATGCGTAGTTGGAACTTGAACAAGCTTATACAAACACAGTACTCATACTTACTTTTAGATAAATTTAACTATATTAAACTAATACTAATCTTATTTATATATTATTGCAAGCTTATTTGCAATATGTGTTTTCGTCAAAATCGACGATTTTTTACAATTTTATGACAGAGATGATTTATCAAACGTTAAGTTGTTGGCAATGACGTGAACTACTTCCGGGTCCATAGAGATTATAGATGCAAAGTATAGACCGAATCAAAATATATTCTAAGCTAATTGTACTATCAAACGTTTAAGAGCTGTTTTATTATAAATATAAATAAATCTGAATAAGTAACCCTCCCCTCATTTAATATGAATTAGTATAGTAAAACATTTTTGAATCTTGTCAGTTATTACATATACCTACGAGTCATATGTAATTTAACTGACAAGATTCAAGTTTATTTTGTAATTTGTGTGCGAATTTAAATACAAACTATTTCTATAATCTATTCAGATATACCTACATAGGTGTATTATAGAAATGTTGAAATACATAATATTATAATATTATTAATGTCATATTTTATAAGGGTATAAAAATGCGGCAACACTCATACGTCAAATCAAAATTGTCAATTCTTTTTAATGTTTGACAGCTCTTGAGCTAAAGGTATTTTTGGTTATTAAAATAAAAAATCATGTTTTTCTGAATTTTTAAGTAAAATATAACAGCTATCTTATGCTATATCAAATTAATAATCGATTTGTGAAATACCAAACCTGCATGTGAACGGATTTCCGAGATTTTGATCGGTTATTGAAAGTGCTATAAAGTGTTGTTTTTGCAGGCTAAATCATGGCCCCAAGAAAGAATAAAGTTGCTAAAGAAGAGGTTCAGGTGACGCTTGGACCACAACATTTAGTTGGTGAAACTGTGTTCGGAGTGGCACATATTTTCGCTTCTTTCAATGACACATTCGTTCACGTTACGGACTTGTCTGGCCGGGAAACCATCGCCAGGGTGACAGGAGGCATGAAAGTCAAGGCTGACCGTGATGAAGCTTCGCCCTATGCTGCTATGTTAGCCGCTCAGGTTTGTTTTTATTTGTGTTTATATTACCTAACCTAAAATTAGCATCTGTAGACGTGTTTGTCACTAAAGTTTACATTGATAAATTAAGAATAAAAGATTTGTAGTTATCCTTTTTTCTATTTAAGCCAATTACCATATTTTTACTTCATAGTAAATAAATATAGACACTTAAAAATTTAAGGATATATCTCTCGAACCGGTTTTCTTACTTTATCTGTAATGCCTTAAAGTAGAATTTGAGTGAAGATAGCAGTTACAAAACTTATGTTGATAAAATAACTATAAGCCTTATTTGCTATTATAGGATGTTGCCGAAAAGTGCAAAACCCTTGGCATCACAGCTCTGCACATTAAGTTGCGTGCGACTGGAGGAAACAAAACCAAGACTCCTGGACCTGGAGCTCAGTCAGCTCTGAGAGCTCTGGCCCGTTCCAACATGAAGATTGGCCGCATTGAGGATGTGACCCCCGTCCCATCAGACTCCACCAGGAGGAAGGGAGGTAGACGTGGTCGCAGATTGTAATTCTCTAGTATAAGCCAACTGTATGCTCAAATAAAGTGGTGTACAGTTTACTGTGGTTTTAATTCATCTTTCAAATCACTGGAATCTTACTTAGTTTTATTTTAGTAATGAAATAAGTTTTCCTAAAGTAAACTTATTGCAATTTAAAGAAGAAAAAAATAATTTTTAGAAGTTAAGCCAAATGACAAAATAGAACATCAATCTAAGAGAATAATAATAAAAATTGTGCTTGTTACTCTTTATTAATATTTCAGACAATAAATAGTTATGTACTATGTTTTATTACAAATTGTTCAATCCGATACAAGTTGATCTCACAAACAATTTTAACAAGACATTACGCAAAATCAATTAAAGTTTCAGAAAACAAAAGTAAATTGGGTATAAAAGTAACATAAAATATGTTAATTTATTTAAAATTCATTGGTATTAATTAAACAATTAAGTTTAATTCATATAATATTTTTAATATATATGGACCATAATAGTTTTAAACATCTTGGTTTATATACTTTTAACAAAACGGTGGGATTTTTTTTATTACTGTTAACATTGAACATATTTTTGCTGTCATTTCCTTTTAATACACTCTTTTTCTCCATATTCATAGTTTTTTATTAAACAAATATTTATGTTTTATATTCCATTATCACATTTTTTGATTTTACTTTTATGTTAGTGATGGATAAAAGTAAAATATTTTAAAATAAAATATATTTCGGTAAAACTTTCCGCACAGAAATTGAACTAAAATAGAATACAACTTTTGCAGTATCAGAAAACTCAGTCAGTCAGTGACTTTTAAGATTCAAACACCTATTTACCACTAAAAAGAGTGGAAATTTTACAGAAAAGTATGTTACATAAATCAATGTAAACCTCACTGTTTGATATTCGAAAGTCGAGCTTCTAAGTGTCATAACCCTTATTAAAATTTAAAAATACTAATTAAGTGTACAATCAATTTTACAAACCATATCACATTTACAAATAACATTAAAGTAACAGACAAGAATTTCTGAACAGATACAACGGGATATCGATCGACGCGTACATTTATTTTACATACATATAACATATAAAATTATTTCACCACACCGGCGCAGAGTGAACATTACGAATAATCATCGATTAAATCATAATTTCACACGTCGCCTCGCGAGGTAGCCGCTCGATATCCGCTCGCATCGTCGACCTAACGCTTTAACACGCCTACTATAGTTACAATACGAAACGTCCTATTTATAAATACAGTTATTGCACATTAACGTCGTTCCGCGGATATAAAATATATGAATACAAAATATATAGAGTCGGAGGCCGTCGGGGCGCGGGTGCGGGGCGCGCGGGGGTGCAGGGCGGGGGGACTGTCCCCCTCGCGAGGTAGCCGACCCATTGTACCACGGACCGCGTGTAAACAATCATAGCAGCGTACCACCTGATGCGACGTTTATGCAAGAGCATTCAAAGATTCAACAAAATATATGTACAGACTACTGCCTTTTTATATTAAATAAAAATAGGAACAAATTACTAACATTTTACCAAAATAACTTTTATATTTTATTAACATGTCGGCTATGACCCATTGTAAAAACTAAATATTGAATTATTAAACATAACTCTACAAAAATAATATCTAAACTTTGTGTGCTTAATAATTGCACTTAAACAAAAATATAGTTTTCAATTTTCCTACGGATTCACACGAAACGATAATATAACATAGGTAGCACATCGTTTTGTACTTTAATCAGTAATCGCTATCAGTGACTTAACATTCCTGTGTAGGTATCAGTGTACTGAATACTGATACAAAAATGTTCCCTCCGTCACGGTGCAGTGCAGCGGCATTTAATTAAGGGTGCAGGATAAGGCGCGGGCGGTCATTGGCGCTGAGGTGGCGAAGCGCGACCGTGCATGAGCCGGAACGACAGCTCCTAACTCCTAGTACCACTTATAATAGAATATTGAAGTAAAAAGACCTTCTAAAGAGTAATGTTGCCACAATTAACCGCTTGGAATTAAGGTTGGTCAGCTTGAGTTCGCTCAGCTTAGGTAAACGAGATTTATTAAGAAATGTTTAAGACCGGTTGCATTTTTGGGCATAAACAAAATAAAAGTAAAGGGTCGGCATTCTATTGTTTCTATTGTTTTTACATAATTATAAAGAAAGTATACCTACTATATTTTTTAAATATTTTAATTGATGTAAAAATAGTTATTTATTATAACGCCATCTAGTGTTAGTACATAAAACCTCGTAACCTAGCAGCAACGCTAGGTTGTAGCAGTAACGCATGTAATCTGTCTACGGAATCGTGTTTCATTGTCTAATAACAAAATACTAGATGGCACTTGAGACTATCTTTAAAAGAATATTTGATGCGAATTAAAAACATAATGATTATTAATAATATTATACTATCTCTTTGTTTCTCTTTAGTTCGGACGTCGTGACATCTCGATCCCGATTTAAAATGTTCAATTTTAGAGGTATAATATCTGTCTATTTTTAAGTATATTTAAAGTCGGTTTAACATCATTTTAAAATCATATTATAATAAACAATATTTAATATCGATTTATAGTTTAAAACGGCTTTGATTTATATGTGAACATGAATATAATTGGAATATTTATTTAGTTAGTTAACTCACAACAAAAATTCAAACAGTCTATCGAATAATGACTCCCCTATCTTTGTTTTAGCGTGTCCGTAATTAGGGGCTATAAAAGTCAACAAGCTGACCCAAGCAAGTGATCAATAGGCCACAAAACACGCTGTTCAAGCTAAAAATGAGTCTAGTATAGCTTGACATACTACCCTAGTACTTACCTGTGCTAGTGCCTCCTTATACCCACGTAAGTCTACAAGATAACTCGATCGAGGGGCACGCCTGCAAAGTTCATTCCACTTATATGATAGCAAGTATTGCAGATAATTTTATTAACGGTTCAATTTAATCACTTCAAGGACTTTATTATATTTGCAATAGAAGTGTTGATTTCCTCTTGAAATGCTATGTTGCGTAATTTAAGAAGATTTCTGTTCATATGATACATAAGAAAGTTTGATTGTTGAATGTATGAAAGAATTATTGCTTTTTAAGTGGTCTAAAAAAATTGGGACCGTCTATCTTTTTTATGGTACCTAATCTGTTCTTATAAGAAAATAAACTATCAAATATATACCTCTTAATCGTAATATTAGAAATCAACAGGGAAGAAGTCGCGAGCAACAGCTAGTATTACCTACCTAATAGAAGTTGTTCATGGAGTTTAATACATAATTATGCGATGGAAAATGTAATTTCTACATTGTTGTCAGCTGGTAACAATGAAAGGTCGCTCACAATAGCTATCTACTCGCCTTGTCTGAAAGAAAGTTATAATTTGCAAGATATCGAGAACACCCAATCAATTATTGTATCGCCTTGAAAATTAAACTCTAGGCCTTATGCTGACCAGCTCATTCATGGTGAACTACATATTTCGTTATAAAGAGAAATCAAGTCTCATAGTACGAAAATGGTGTTACGAATTACGGAATAGAGTATAGACTCAGCTCACTGACTTTCGTTTTGTATCATAAACTTTTATAATAAGAATGCTCTGGATTTGTTATTCTATCTTGAGCTACGGTCAGATTTTTGGGACACAGAGTCGGCTTAATTACTTTTTCACTTATAGTAGCGGTAGCATGATTGTCCATTATTCTTAAGACTTTATATGTGTTTCATTACAAATACACAATAGTATAAAAAACAAAGTCGCTTTCTTCTCTCTCCTATGTGTGCTTAAATCTTAAAAACTGAATTTAATGCAGTTTATTTAATAGATAGACCTAGTTTTTCAATTATAAAAAACTGTGCGACATTTCGATCAATGTCAAAATATTTTCTGGCACTGCACGTGTTATTGTAGGCATCGAGCGAAAGCACTACTTATAGTACTTTTGAGAGTTCTCGATTTACTTACTTACTTACTCTGGAGGATTATTCGTAATAATGTTATAATTTAAAAACTAGGAATGTGATTCAAGAGAAAGGTTTATGTGTATAATACATGCGGGTAACACCGCGTAAAAGCGAATTGGATTATACTATGTAATAATAATGTAATGAAGAAGCGAGTTTTGATACTATTGATATAAAAGTTAACAAGTTAAACGCTAGAAATCTCACGCTTCTATATATAATGCGTAACAAGTGCACATCCGTTCGCCGCTCGTCAGCCAAGTGGTTCACATTGCGATAGAGGGGCAGTTTTTTTGTATGCAAATAATGTAAACCACAACGATAGTTTCGAATGAAATGAATGTCACATGATTTTCTTTTTCTTTTATATTTATTGTCTAATTTCGTATAATATATTTGCAGTGCATTAACAATCAAAGGAAACATGTTCGAAACGACTCTATTACACGACTTTACTATATACATATATGGTTTTTACCCTAAATTTTGTAAAGAAAACTGAACTACTTATTTTTTTACCGAATTCAAAAATGGAGGAGGTTTCTCAATGCGACTTGCTTCATCAATCATATCTATCTACTAAATGAAAATGCATGTTTCTTTGTGCGAATTAGATTTATATTTCGCTTTTTAGTTTACAGTTTTAAGTCGGTTTTTTATTATAATGAATATTTATATGTATAGAGTAAAGATAGGGCATACATGTATAACCACTTTCGTTTGACCGGAAACCGTCTGCCGGAAAGTAGGTAATTGTATCTTTTGATGTTTTTTTGTTTAAAATGTATTACTCAACGGGGTGAGCATCGAAGGATGACGGGCCCGTGGGAGAAACCGAGAGTAAACTATTTTATGTTAAAGTACCAGCTATATACGAGGAAAGTAAAATTGTTTGTACGTTGCTTAAGGTCTTCAGTTAGCCACTTGATTCTTTCAATGCATGATTGAATGTTTGGATAAACAAATATCATACAATTCTTATCGCAAAGATTTTATCTCAACAAAAACATAGCAATTTTTTTGTAAGCTACAATAACGTTTCTTTTCTATAGTATTAGAATACTCGTAATATAGACTGCATATTATGCATATTATGCATATTATGTTATATTTTCATGGTATTATTGTTGGCTAATTTATTTGCAAAATAATTAGTGTTTTACATGTAAAAAAGCATTAAGTAATACGCATTATTTCCTCACCATTACAGACGTGAAAACTCGAATCCCATAAAGGAATTTAGGGCATCGCTTGGCTATCGAATTTTATTAGTATTATATGCATAAGATAAAAATTCACTATTTACATTCCTGTCGTATCAGTCAAAGTGGGTTACATCGCACTACACAGTGATAAGAGAAAATTATCAATACATAATAAAAATACGAAACGAGTTTTACAACAAAAAAAAATTGCGTCAAATTTAATTATCACCAAACTATTTACGTACCCGACGTTATTTTGTTTAATTGTAATAAATGTTGTCTGGAAGAAAATACTTTTAAAAATCAATGTAAATGTAAAAAGGGTACCTTTATAAATAAAAAAAAAAAAACCTAGCCTTATAACAGTGCTTTTTCCATACCAAGTAGCCACTAGCTGCCTAGGCTACGCAGTTCATATCGATTCAACAATGAAGGACAAAGGGATTTGTGGGTTGTCCTTTGGATACTGTCTCTAAGAGAGAAGGTTATGAAAAATATTTATTTTGTACAATTATTTAGCAGTCACATATGTTTTTGTTTTAAATGGACATAATTTTTGTATACCTTGTTGAAAATATTTTTCTTATTTACAAGAACTGAGATATCTAGAAATGACTAATTGTTCGATTTCTATTAAAGCGTCGCAAAATGTCCACGAAAAATCCTCAAAGCTTTTGTTAAGTTTGTAAGCTTCGGTATTTGTAATTTGTAAAGTAGGTCGATTACATAGTATAGGACTCAAACAATAGCCACGTTCAAAGGTGGACCAAGTTTCACAACGTTCTGAATTCATACATTTGTTTTGTTCCTGTGCTATTAAGTATTGAAATACAATATGGTGCTTATATAAAATGCACGTGCAAATTGTTTGACGCAGACAAAACAAAGCTCGAAACAAAAGCTGTTATTGATAGGAACCATCATGACGAGGAGTGAATATGAAAATCGGCTCATCAAAAAACTACCCTGATATCTAATAATAATAATAATAATATTTCAGGACAATTATTTTTAATACAGTTATAATATGAGGTTGTTTTAAGGCAACTAGACAACATATGCGTTGCAAATTAAACACCTAGACCACAGAAAGATACAAATGAATTTTCCAGGGTGAGGATCGAACACGCAATACTTCAGCAGGCAATTGTACCACTGTACCATGCGGTCGTCAAATATTATACACGATTATATTCCGAAAATACGCAGACAGTTAAAAACCGTTACATCGGTATTAAATTGCCTTTGACCTACCATTTTGACGTGACTTGATATTAATATAAAAGTGTATGTAGTATTAATGCAAAGTTTAAAAAATGTGAATGCCTTGGGGAAGCCCACGCAAAGGATCTCGGTCAGAGATTAGCGGAGTGGAATTCTGCCACACCCACGCCTACACTCCCAGCACACTTCGTAATTATTAGCACAGAGCAGTTCAGACTAGCTGCCATTAGTGCCTTACTGATGTCATAATATTCCTTTCAATTGTACAGTCTTTGATCATTATTCGTTTCGTTTTTAGTTCACTTTAAATGCAATATTTAATTTAATACAAAGTACGGCTTATATTTTTGTTAGATCTAAGAGATCCAACTGTAGTGCGACTAAATATTATATATATTATGTAGATAAGTTTAATGTCTAAATTACTCTAATGTATTAATATACTTATTCATAAAAGTTGAAGGTTGATACGAAGCATTTAAAATGTAGAGAGGACTTATTAGGCCTTCGCTAGATTCTTATAGTAACAGGACCTTGTAATTTACTTTGGCGCATCTTTGATCATTAAAAATTGTTATTTAAAACTTTCTTTGTAACGTAGGCTATATATTGTTAGATGTTAATCATAGTAACGAATCGAGGCTGTAAAAAGGGCGCAGGTACATTCCAGAGATGGGGCGATCCTGTCAGTTCGTTGGTCTCGTAATTATGTGTCGACAGAAAAAACCCATCCGCCGCCATCTTGGTTCCTAGCCGATACTATTAAACAGCCATGGATTACTTGACTATTCGAATAACTCACGATTCAAGTTCAATCTATTTTAGAGTATTCGTTTGAAGTATTTTAAATATATAAAATTGAGTATAGTTTATTCCATATTTTTTCCATAGAATGGGTTCTTGTAGAACAAGTTCATGTATAGCGGAAGGCAATTGAAAATCATACTCAAGATTTAAATCTTACATAATATAAAGACATAATATTTCAAGAATTATTTAATATACAGTATGTAATTAATTTTTTTAGGACAGTCATTATTACACACTAAGAATATTTGTGTGGTTGTAAGAGGTAAACTAAAAATATCGAAAATAAACAACTCCAACTCCAGTATTACCAACATATCCATAAGAAATAAGATTCATAGAGAAGTCATAATATAATTTCATTTTGCAATGGCTGCCTGTTTAATAACAATAATCATAAAAACTGCCATCTACTAGGTCTACACTATACAGACTAGTTTTTGTGATACACAATTACTTACCACGTCATGTTCTGCCTACAGAATCAAGATTGAAGATAATACAAAATTATAAATTTACAATTTTAATGGAGATCAAAGTAAGTATGTGTCTTGGTAAGTTTGGATCTAGTATACAATAATTATTTGGGGCAATTCTAAACCTAAATATATGTTAGTAATTAGTATCATAGTATATTAACCTAAAAAAAAATATCTGATTTAACACGCGTAAAAGCGCAGGACGTACATATTCAAAAGAATAAAGGGAGATAGTTTTAGAGCTCTTTGAATAGGTTATTATTTACCTGTGCCGGGCCCACAGGTAGATAGATGTAATTTACGATATTATTATTCCCTTGTTATTCCATAAACGATATTCGGCTTGGGAGGAAATGAAACAACGGTCTCTGAATTTAAATGAGAAAAGAATGTTCAATTATACTTTCTGTAAACATCGAGGTTGAATTATTGATTTGAAAGTCGATTCTAAATAAAATCTATGCAGTTGTAAATCCGATTATTTTACGCTTGCATTGGAAAATATCACTGGATCTTACAGTAAATATTGTTTTTAATGTAACAATAAGTATATATAATATAAAAGATAAAAAAAGATGTTCATATTAAAAAAATGTGACTCTGGATTTAAACCTGCGTAAAACCAGTTCATGTTTTTATATGTTTTTGAATTTATATTGGCTTGTGACAGTTACAGACTATGTATGCTTTCTATTGGTGAGAAAATATTAAAATATGCCGCGTACAAACACACAACCTCACTGTAAGAAGGAATAATAATAAATAGGATTAATTAAACAAGTATTACAAGTCATTGTCCAAAGACTTGTAATATAATAAAGCCTTTTCAATGGCTGTGTGTACATAAATCAAACTTATATTTTTATATGGTAACATAATAATTACTTTAGATTTCTTTGTGAAGTAGCATTGGTAGATATAATAATATGTATAGCTTAATAGGTACCTCGTTTAAATAATTGGATAACAACTCTGTTTAACATATACTATGTATAATATTTATTTATACAAACACAGTGGCTTTATAGGCAGCATCAAGAACTTCAAGGCTGCCCGCATATTTTGCGTTATGTAAAACAACACAGATACCGGTAAAAGCAATAACGGTAAATCTTTGGACAGCATTACCATAAACTTTATATTGAAAATAATGGGTGTAAACTGTAACCAAAAAAACCGAAAAATACTTTTTATTTAGATTCGTTTTTCTATTTGCGTCCATAGTTTTCATAAGTTTTGATAGCTGAGGTAGGTACAACCAATAGAAACTAAAAATATGAGTCTGTTACTGTTTGGCTTACTGAGTATGAATAAACAAAGTCAATTTCAAAACATCTATCGCGTATGTAAAATCTTAGTAAGCAAAAGTCTAATAAGCTTAACGCTTATGTCAGATAATAAGATCGAGTTTCTGATGATAAGAAGGCGTTCAAATGTCTACTGCCATATGATATGTAACATAATTGGACATACGACGTGCTTCGCGCTGCACGTGCTCATGAGTAATCCTTTAAGTGAATCTTTAAAGTACACTAACAGCCACAGAGAATTCATGTCCCAAACTTCATTACAGCAACGTACGCCGCATCGAACGTTTGCGTTCTTAAATTTGTACATTAATATGATAAATAATAGTCTGCGAATTTTAAACTCTATAGTCTGTAGATCTACAGGTAGATAGATATACTTTTAACATGGCTTTAGTATAGCGCTTCAGTTAAAACTTTTGTCATATTAAGCCACATAGCCCACTATGTTTGTCTAGAATTAATGTTCCAACTTAGTGAACATCAGAATTTCGTAATCAAATTACCTGATATACCTATGGCTACAGAACTAGTAATTCAGCTATGTTAGATTTCTCCACTGCATGGCATGTTATAAGGTTATCGTGGTAGTCCGTGCTCGGTTGTGAAAACCGTAATACATGTTTTTGCTGAATGCGATTGAACATTAAATCGCAAGTAGTACGTATCGTGCGCATCCGTTTTGCAAAGGAAACCATTATAAATACGGAGTGGATATTATTGTAGGAAAACGACGATTAAATAACAGTGAATTCCTCTATTATCAATTATGTTTGTAAATTTGTATTTCATTAAATAAACAATCCCAGGAAATTTAGTTTCTAAGTTTATTATTACTTTTATCCGCATGTAGGCCGCGTTACGCGTATTGCAATGACAACGTTCCGATACGTAAACCTATTTACCTAATTACAAAAGTCGATAAGATTAGGAAGTCTTACATGAAATACATTTAAAGAAATTAATGGTTACATCGAATGTTTGTCTTTTTTTTTAATAGACGAATGTAGTAAAAATTGGCTGGTCTTAAAATATTTAAAACAAATACATACGTCAGATACACTGCTACATATTATGTTCAAATGCCCATGGATTTTTACCACTTATAAACACATGGAAACAATATTAATGTATCTAGCAAATTTACTTTCGGACCAACCAAAGCTATTCATCCATGTCAAGAATCCCGACATATGGCGACGACATTCGTATGTTTTTATGAAATCCAGAGCTGTTTTAGCCATGGCCAATCTTGAATATTTCTTAAGTGCCCTTTTTTGTTTAAGAAGTTACATTTAGATTTTTTATTTAGTTAGTCGCAATGTTAAGACAAAAAATGATCAAGATTTAATGCATCTCAAACATTTGTCATTAACATACAATATGCGGATTGAACACCATGAGACATCTCATACATTTCTGAGAACCGGTCCACGGGCAATAAGCCACGACTACAATAGTATTCTGTCTTATAACTCGTATACCTGGTAACAATCAAAGGAACGATTGTTTCGACGGCAAACTTTGAGTAGTTAATTGCAAATTTAAAATAGCCGTACTAAATCTCTCAGACAAAAAAATCCCCATACGATTGGCTTGTTATAGTACCGCATTTAATTTTTAAAACAGAATAAACATTTTTTAAACATTACCATAGATACTATCGTATAAAATATATGAAAGAGTACGTAAATACAAAGAAATATGTAGATTGTTATGCTCGCATAATGCTTAGTAAACCGGCAAGCTCCCATTTACCGCTTATTAGCGCAAACTTGCGACCTTTCAATTGTGTAATCATCGTCCAATCAAGCAGAAACGATTCCAAAACTATTTGATATATTGAATATTACATGCTACATATTTGAATACTTCTTTGCCATTAATTAGATTTTAATTACAGACAATGTAGAAGAGTACAAGCATAATATTCGCAAGTTTAACAAACAAATGTTACGTAGGTATTAAGCGATTCAATGATTTAATTATCATAATAATATAACATGAGTCAAGGTCCTGCCTACAGTCTTTTGACTTTTCAGTGTCTAATGAATAGATTGTGGGAGACAGGTGCAGACAAAAACACAATTACTCCTTCGTTATAGCTTAAGTCAATTCCTATACAGACTACGAGGGACATTTTGAATTTATGGAATAAATTGAAAAGGGTCATATTGCATAATTAGCTGCAACGTTAACTGGATTACCTGCTGACTAAGCTAACTGACCGTTATTATGCTTAATCATTTATTGTTTACGTCACTTTATTAGGAAAAATAAATATTTATTGTAAGGCTTAAACGCATCATGGACGTTACGAGTTATCGGTTGTCAAAGTTTTAAATTAACAGTATGGTATACAATCTAGATAATTAAAAGAAACTTATTCTTGCATAACATGAACCTAACCGCAAACCGCCGTGTGGTACCAACTTGTCAACTGTCTATTTCGAATTGATAAAATGTCGCGAAAGTGGTTCTAGCAGTCCAGCTACAAGATCATGCAACTGCCAGTGATCATTAGATACGCAAAACCAGAAAAAAACATTAAAAAATGTTCGTTTTTATTTCCAATTTATTCTTATTATTCGTATATTTTATAAGTCCAGCAATTTAAGGTGCAATATAACTTTATCTATACGATATGTAGTTGATCTGTTAAAGCCGTTAAATTGGCTTACTAACGCGTCTACTTCGGTTGCAGTAACGGAGAACTTTTTCTTTCCCATAAACGAGGGTAGTCAGAGTTGTATGTAAACAACATTACGTCATGTCTGCTAATCAATGATAACAAGCTTTAATTTAATACAAAGCAGTGTGTCAAGGATTATTCTGAAAAAATACTAACCTGACCGGTAGCTTTTTTGTACCGGAGCGTTGCTTCCCGTACGAGGTCCCTCACCAAAAGGTCGCCAGCCCCACAAGGTACTAACACTCGTACTGAACCAAAACACACCGTCACTTTCATATTGACACTCACAATTATGATTCACCAAAGCACTGCACCACTCAGCACTTCAGTTCTTGAAATATCCACTGGCTAGCATATTAGTTTCTCGTAAACTAACAGAAGCACAACACTACCTTACGCACATGGCAAAGGTAAGCTTACGATGGAGCCGATCACGAAGCACCGTTGAAATAAAAAGAACAAAAACACTGCTATGACTAAATATTTTCATAGCGCTCGTTTACCACGTGCCCTTTGCACTATTTCCATATGAATCTCACTTATGGTATCAATTTTTGTATTTGATATTATAGTTGCATCAACGTTACATTTCGATAAGATTACGCGGAATTTAGACTCGAAGCGCGCGCTCAGCGGCAACAACGGTCGTGGCGAGGTGTATGTCGTATGAATAAGAATTCGTTTGATAGTTGTAAGGGTGACGGGTGACGGGGGGAAACCGGTTCCGAGCAACCAATCGGCGGCGGCGTCACGGCGGCCGCTCGGCAGCTGGTCGCGTCATACCTGTGGCCTGCCTCATGCCTGCCGTACTTCACTCACGTCACATAGCCACATACCAACCGTCGTACATTTTGAATTAACTACCATTATTACTCGTGCATGTACTGACTACTGACTCACACTTCTAGATAACCGTATTAGCTTCGTTAGGTACTTAGAATTTGATTCATGCATTGCTGTATAATAATAAATTCCATAACAATTTGAGCTACTCCACAATATAAACAACAGTTAACAACTCGCAATTATACACAGCTTATATTCGCCCTATTCCAAGCAAGTAGAATAATCAATTTCACCATGCCAACCAGTACCGTGTGATAAACAAAACCATGAGAATGCCCCATTTTTATTCAACTTACAAACATCGGACTGTGTATCAAATCTTATTCAGAATCAAAACTAATTTAAGAGTCATTAAGTTTTTTCTAGTTCTACGCATTTTAAATTGGAATGTAAGATAGCAAAAAAACAGATTTTGGGGCAAAACCTTGAGTTGAAATAATTTAACGTTCAATGACTATGTTAGGAATAGCAATAGGTTAATTAATTTAGCCAAGTCCAGTTTTTAGTAGTTCATTTAAAAATGTTAGTTCAGACGAGTTAAGATTTGACTGATTGACAAAAACTAAATAAATGGTTTTTATTATTATTACATTCTTACCAAATACATTTGACTGAAACGTATCAATCTATATACGTGCCAGTATAAAAACTATCCTATGTAATTTCTTTTATGTGTTATAAATATCGTATTTACTATCGAAGCACAGTAAAATTTTTGTGATAATCTACCACTGCCACCGGTGGACATGCGTTAAGATAGGTAAGAGCCTCGCAAATGCGTTGCCGACATTAAAAGTAAATGGCCAAAAGCGTGTTGTACAATTGGAATAGGATTCCGAAGTAATTTATATGTATATAGTGAAGTAAACTTGAAAGTTAGGCTCTTAAACTCAAGTAATATTAAAGGAAAACAATCTTTCCACATTACGTGTAGAACAAATAGTTACCTGAAAAATATTTTATACACTTTGTCGAAGTTCTCTTCTAACAGACTTTCATCTTTATATTTCTAACGAACTAGGCTGAGGACGAAGTATTGAGGGGAAGTATTGAGGACGGTTTCGATTTTAGGGACGTAGTTATAATATAAACTCGAAACCTTTAAAACAAACATAGGGTCTATAAAAAAGGATAATACTCCCACTTCACAAAAAACCACTACTTTATGCCGATTTCCTGTTGTACATCCAATAGTAGGTATACTATTTAAAAGGAATAATATATTGCTTATTACGACTTCCAGCATACGATTATCTATATCCACATAATTATGTTTGCCTTAATGTATCCAGCTAACGCGTCTACCATTCGACTTTATTGATATAATTGACGGCTATAATCATTCAACATTGCGCTGTGTTGTAATTCTTTAAGAATTAATTAGAGGAAAACTTAAAAAGAAATAATTTGAATTTTCCTGTTTATGAATGTTACATATTAGAAACTTGAATAAATAACAGTTATTGCTACATACTAATTATTATTGGCACATACATTGTCATTATTTCATGCGTTTACTCTTGGGAACGTCTGCAAAACTGCACAGAAGTTGGGTCGAAGATCGAACAAGAAAGCTTATGGTATTTATATCAATAAAGTTTTTAATTCTAATGGCTGAAAATTAAAAGTACATTTCCCTAGCTTACTTTAACGAACTAACGTTTATTATATATATATTATATTATACATTCTGTAGCACACCATACACGTACATACATCATTATTGTATTGTCAAGGATATTAATCAATTAGTATGCGGAAGACGGCGCTTCTACTGACGACTATGAACACGCCGCTCACTTAAGCTATGATACTTCAATCTGAATCGAACAGTGGTTAAAGTAACAGGGGTTAAAACAAAAGCATTTAAATTTTTAAACCATTTATTCAATTATAAAGAACTGTAATATTACCTAATCAAATATAAATAAATAAAATACATATTAATCATATAATTGAAAAATACTTAGCAATTGAAATATGTAACTGCATACTTAAACCAATACTGTCTACAATACCAATGTTTTGTTATAAGAGATGTTTGTTACCTCAATATTTAACCGCTAGATGTCACTTTTATAATTAAGGAACAATTAAAAAAGTATTTAATGAGGTTTAATTACATCTAATTCTGGATACTGATACATGACCGAGAGTCCTATAGTAAGTTTTAATTTTCATTCTAGATAAAGTGACATTGTTCATATACTTGTTCACTTGAGATTGAATAGTCGTAGATATAGCTACATAAATAAAAAATACAGTTCGACTCGATATAACAATAAAAAAGAACTCTAAACATTCGTAACAAGCAAAAGTATTTGGCACTATAATAATATATTCCAAAAATTCGAAACGACATACTGAGAAGACAGCAAAATATAGGATAAAATAAATATCATCTTCACAGTACGCTAAACTATCTATATGTATAGCACAGTTGATTAACAATATTTACAAAGATTAATATTAACAATTCACTATATGTCGCAGAAGGTTTTTTATACAAGTATGAATGGATGAAGTGGGCGTTAGCGCGTGTGAAATTGAAAAGTATTGTATAAATTGGGTTCGAGTTTGAAGCGCTTGATACAAGCAAAATAAACAAAGAGCGTAATTACACAAAACCACAAGATACATGGAAGTATTGTGAAGCGAACGACGCGGGTGACTCAGAGCCGTTATCAATTTAGCTCGAACCAACGATTAAGCAATGAGACTAAACACTGAAACATAAACTTCCAGACGATTTAGATTAAAATGACTATGACTATATCTTACACTATTAAAATCGGATACATGAAATTGACACGAAATCATTGACTAACTTCTATATTATTTAATATCAGAGCTAATGACGATACTCTACCAGTTACCACACAATAAATTATAATGGGTAAATTGTACTTTGGGGTTGTAAATATATACTCTTATCAAAGTTCTTTTGTTACATATTATTATTTTTTAAATTGAAGGTAATACAGGAATAAAATATAAGTAAATAAAAATATTTGAGTAGAAAAATAGAGTTATGTGATGAATCAACATGGCACAGTCTGTACATAGAGAAATAAAGTGACTAGAATAAGAAAAGAAGAGGACTATCACAATAATAGAGGTTATAGGAGACAGTGGTGTGTGTTAGCGAGTTGTAACATTGAAACTATTACATTATGTTCGAATGGTAACGCTATTCTAAATTTATAATGAAATGCGGAACTTACAATGTATTTTATTTAATAGTGGTAATTGCATCAGATTGAAGAAGTATACGAGATATAAAAAGGGCTCGGGGCCAGCCCTGCCTCTCGACACGATACCGACATCAATACGACCAAAAATTCTGCTCCGAACACAATATCAACATTTTGACACCGTATACCAAGTTATCGAGTTCAAACATCAATCCATCACAATGTTGTCGAAACACAGACAAAAAGTATTTTTTCGAAGTCGCTCGAAAACTGTATCGAAACTTATCGAAATCGACGTCGATTGTGTTCGTAGTAGAGCACATTCGGTCGCCACTTCCCAACACTAAGCCCTTATCACGAGTCATACAACACATAATTCTAAGTCAGAGCACCTTGTAATTGTAGAGATCATCGCACATCACCAGCTCGAAGACGACGCGGCGCCATCACATGGCACGGACTGTACAAAGTACATAATATCAAACAGTGTAACATTAATAGGTACATATTAACAATTTACACATAAAATACACAGATTTAAATAATCAGGCACATCTTAACGGTGAGAGCTCACGCGAGAGACCGGTCCTCCTCGGTCCGTAAATACAAATCAACACTATACATAGACGAGAGCCGTACAATCATAATTTTGAGTATTAATACGCATAGAGAGCTGAATAAAGGAGAACGATTTTTATACAATGCAACATTGCTATCCTTATCGTATACATCCGCCTTTAATAATAGGACAGTGGTATGAGAATCAGCAATATACTCTTGCAGTTAATTCGTTGAAACCACCCTATATTGGGATCCTTTCCGTTAGGCGACGACGCGACGCCAATAGCTAAGAATTGTTTGTTTTTACGTACATTTGAAATTCACGAATGTATTAAGACTACGGAGGTGACGCCGTGACAACAGAGCCCACAAAGTCATATGATCACACGTCGCTCTCGCCGTCGGTGAGCGCGGGCTGGCCGAAGTTGCGCGTGATGCACTCGCTGACGGTGCGGATGTTGGCCAGGTAGCGCTGCGGCTCGTCCGAGTCGTACACGGCGCTCAGCGACTCCAGCGACACCAGCGCCTCCGAGTCCAGCAGGCGCGACGACGCGCGCGACGACACGTCGTCGTCGCGCTCCAGGTACGAGTTGACGTCGCTGAGCGCCGCCTCCGCGTCCGTGAGCCCCGCCTCGTTGAGCATGGACACGTTCTCGAGCGGGTCGTCCGTGGTGTAGCCCGTGCTCTCGGGCCGCGCCTCCGCGTCCGCCTCGCCCTCGCCCTCGCCCTCGCCCTCCGAGCACGACGAGCTCCATTCCGATTGGCTCTCGCCGTACTGCCCCTCGCGGTGGTTGCACGTTACCTGTGTGCACGAACAACTTATATAAGTCATGTTATTAATATATTATACTATTGAAACAAAAGTCAGTTATGAAGATCTATTAAGAAATATTATACCCTGTTGTGAAGTCTCTCGTGATTTTCATGTTTCTCTTTGGCATTTATAAATTCTTTCCTTATCGGCTGCAGGTTTCTGTTGAAAATAAACACATATTTAGTAATTACGTTAGTTCCTAAGAAAATTGTATTAAAATATATTACGTTGTAGCCAAACTCACTTAGTAGTCTGCTTGCAGTGCGTCGGCGAGGGTAGATCCACAACCACATCCGTGGGCAGGACTCCGGGGAAGTCTGTGCGCGGCGACGGCAGCGCGGGGCTGGCGGCCGGTGCGACGTGCGTCGCTGGTACAGCGTGTGCTACATGGTTGGTGTGTGCTGCATGTGCGGCGGGTGCCGGTGGAGACGCTCGCGCCAACTGCGTGATGGCCGCCAGCCCCACAGCGTGCAACGGACTGCAGTTGTTGTTGTTGGCACGCACTGCTTCTACGCACGCGTTTGCCGCCCTACAAATTATTTTTAATTTATTCTTAGGTGCTTCAATGTAGTAACAATATTTTTTAATTAAACATAAATAATATATGTTAAGAATTGTTATATGTAACAAGTGATGCCGATGATTACACATTCGAACCTACAATAAGAATTAATTATACTTTATTACATATTATTAAACGTGATTAAGAAATATTTAGGCTATCTATAAAACTGTAGGTACCTCAAATCTAATTTCAATTCCTTTCGCTCCGTTTTCGGTGAAAGCGACATAACAAGGTTCTTATCATCGAGTAGTCTCTGTATCTCTCTTTCGAACGGCGGCACACACGCTATGTCCGACGGGCTTCGTTTCGTAAAACTTTCCCTATTGTCGTGATTCAGATGCTTCAGATTGTGGGGTCGACTTCCGGAGCCAGAAAACGAACTGGTCCTTTGGGTAAATCTATGCGGCACATCCTTTTTATCCGTTTGACTGCAACTATCCCTCTTGGCGGACGCCTGCTGCATGTTCAATATACTTCGTTGTAGTTTTTCCTGCTCTTTCTGGAGATTTATGCTGCCATCTAAAAGTTTATCGTCAAGGGACGGCTTCTTGTTCAGACCGTATTTAACATAAAAGTCGTAAATCACGCGAGGAGAATGCTTGCGTATAGGGAAATCGTACGTCGGATTGGGGTTGATGTCAATCTGTTGAGGTCGAGCAGGCTGCCACTGATTACCTCTCGGGGGAGAGGGGGACGCATCTGTCGTTCGAGAGTAACTCTCGTCGGACGAGCTTAAGCTGGGAGATCGTGTCAGAGAGCTGAGCTCGTCGGCTGAGGAATGCACCCGCGGACTTCTCGCCAAAGGCAGACTTTCACTAGATCGTGGCCGCGGCAATCTAGCTGGAGCTCTTCTTTTGTGAGCAACGGGGGGTCTCGTCTCCTGCGGGCGCGGCCACGGCGGCACTAGCGCTCTGGGAGGGGGCCACCTCGGGTTGCCGTTGATGCCGTGCGGCGGGGGCGGGGGAGGCGTCTCCTCTGGCTCTTTCACTCGTCTTCCTTTGCTACCCTTGTGGTTGCCATTTTGATGTCCATTGGTGGGAAGTAAGGGTTCATTCTCCCCGGCGACGGAAGATTCTCGAAGTGGGGGAAGTCGGGACGGCTGGGCGGCCGCCCTGCGCGCCGAGTTCTGCAACATAGCAAGCGGCGTTGCCACCCCGCCGTAAGCGTTCGGAGGATTTTGTGGTTGGCTATTTGGTATGTGATGGTTGTTGCTGTTCGTGGGTGCTCGATCCGTTAAAAAATATGTTGTCATCTCGCCCTTGCCTTTTACTTTAACTTTTCCGCGGCAAACGAACTGGTAGGGCAAATCTTTGAGCACTTGAAACACTTCCTCCGTGACCTGGGTGTGGTTGGGTAGACCCGTGGAGTCCATTCGCGATGCAACGTTTACTGTGTTGCCCCAGATGTCGTATTGGGGCTTCCTCGCTCCGATAACACCCGCGACGACGGGTCCTACGTTTATACCTGTAAAGCAAACGTTTCACATTATAGTACCACATCTAAAAATATTTCTTCGGATAGATGAATAGAGAAAACCTTACCAACTCGGAGCATGAAATTGTTATAGGAATTATCGTTGATATCCTTAAGCTTGTCTCTCATAGCGAAGACGAACTCCACGAGTGTCGCCATATGTTTCCGTGTACTGGCGTCGTCGGTCATCTTCTTGTCAGGGATGAGGCCGACAGCCGCCATATAAGTTGATCCCACTGTTTTTATTTTATCTATTGCACTAAATCTATCTTCGCCGAGCAACTAAAATCAGACACATATTAATATGTATAATGAATTGTGTGTTTTATCAGAAATTTAAATGCCTTGCGGTGGCATTGGAGTAAAAATAGTTTTTAAGTCATATAAATTATTAATAATTGAATGGTTTTACATAAGCAAGTAAAACAAACCAGTAGTACAGACTAACCTCATCAAAATCGGCAATGATCTCGTTGAGCAGCCGCAGACACTCCATGCCCTGGTTGTTGCCGTCCAGCTCCATGTAGAACTCGTGGTAGTTGGTGATGGAGGCGAAGACCACGCCCACGCGGTGGTACGACTGGTGGTAGAGGTCCTGCCAACCGCGCTTCTGAGTCAGCGTGCGGAAAGCGTGCAGTCAGGCGTGACAGTGCGGGCGCGCCACAACGGGCAACACCACGAAATGTTGGAGAGGAAAAGGGAATTTAACGGAATTTGCTAACTAAAAGGGAATCTTAGCAGTTGTTATAGTAAATTCGTTTTAGGACAACACCGTAATGGGTATAGATTTTCATAATATAAAATATTGAAGAGTAATTTTCATTACTTAGAAGTTAAGGATGGGGATATGAGGGATTTTTGCTATCCTTTCGCGGAGTCACAAGATTAGTTTTGGTGCCGCGGTGCTATTTATAATTTTTAAAAGCTTTGTAAGCATGATATTGAACCAAAACGAATCTTATATGTTGTGCGCGTATTTTAAAAAAATCTACATTTCTCTACTTCATTCATTGTATATATTTTGCGAGATTAATTCTTTCTTTTTTGTTGAGGTTTCTTTTGCGACTGTCACTTGACCTGAAGATTGTGCATATTGTGCTGATTAGCTGATGGCGAGGCAGTGAAATGTGTTAATTCTTATATGAAATGAAATGATGAAATCATGAAATGGTAGACACAATGTTTAGTGATATTTATGGTAATGACCTCATGCATTCGATTTAAACTTAGCCACAGTCAAATTGACAAGAAATCCAAAATTAGCATTTTAGCAAAAAAGGCGTTACTTATACAGTTAATATTTTTTGTTTTTCTTTTAATAAAGTATGTTACATATTTTTAATTGCTGAAGCATTTGCGTACTTAAGTCAACGTTGTATACAAAATTACCATATTTGTCCTGAATTGGTTGTCTAGGAAATGCGTCGCAACGTGTGCGGGCAGAAGATTGAAAAGGATTCTTCTATTTGATGCCTGAAATCACAAAATGTAACATTTAACATATTTTAAGAAATATTTTAATTGGAGAATGCAAAACACGGTTTCTGTATAAACTTAATATTTTTATATTATTGTGTAGCAACTGCCACTGATACGCAGAATTCTGGATCGCGTTTATGACATTTAAGTCTCAAACTTAGTATTAATAAAACTTCATCAGTTGTTCAACTGGTTGAGGATTCTCTCTTTGGTTCAGAGGTAATTTTCATCCCCCTTTCTCGGCTCATATATGTGTTTATGAATTGGAGTATTTATGTATTATATTATTTTTGTACCTTCTTTTTTATTAGTTCTTTGCAGTAGCATTGAATGTGTTGACCCAGTGCAATGTGTGCACGCACACGCACCCGCACACACACGCACGTACCTGCAGCGCGTCCATGTCGCGCTTCTCGTCGCGCGCCTGCAGCTGCCACAGGAAGTCGAGGCGCGCCGTCCACTCGGTCTGGCGCGCGTGCAGCAGCACGCCCAGCGCCAGCGCGCCCGTCCACGCGCTCCACACGTACGCCGAGCTCACGCCGCCCGCGCTGCCGGACACATATACTGTGATTAACAGTTACTGGCAAACGACCCATACGCACTTATAAAGACTTTGCCCATTAATAAATTTGTATAAATGTACTATGACACAATACGACACCTCAGTACGTAAAAATGAAGCAAATATAACTCACTCGGTCATCAAGTCGTAGCAGTCGAACAGATACTTGTGGTATATGAGTATGACGACGACGTATCCGGCGGTCATGACGGCCAGGAGGATGCCCTTGATCAGTATGGGCAGGCGCAGGAACACCGCGACGGTGAGCATGCTGAGGCAGCAGCCCAGCGTGATGTAGAGCGGGATGGGGCACGTGCGGTGCTCGTCGGCGCTGCCCCACAGCGAGGCGTCCCGCGCCGCGCGCACCGCCTCCATCGTCACCGTGTGCTCCGTCAGGTTGCCGCACACGTTCACCGCTTGGCAAGAGAGCTGCAAGTGCAATAGAAAAATTATTTAATATACATTTTATAGTAATTTTACAGGAATTTAATACATGTGATTATAAAAGTAAACCCATTTTAAAAATAAATTAAATTGCAATAATGGCAACAAAACTAAAATTAGTTTTATTCCTACTTTTTATTTATTTTACAAGTATAATAGAAAACGTACAACATTAGCCTGTCCAACGGCGTATCCCAGCACGATGGTGAAGGTGGTGATGGCGTTCCTGAGCGCAAAGGGCCTGGAGACGTCGCAGGGGATGAGGCGCAGGCGCGCGGCCAGCGTGAGCACGAGCACGGCGGCGGCCCACACGAAGGCGATGACGAAGAGGATGAGCAGGATGAGCGTGCGCGGCAGCACCGCCGCCTGCAGCGCGCCCGCCGCCACCAGCGCGCCCAGCGCCGCGCCCAGCGACC
>DWAJ01000619.1:0-30101 GCA_018238005.1 Eurema mandarina
GCAATCCGAAAACGCAAACTATCCGTCAGAGGGCACCGATCTAACGCTTTTTCTCATATTTAGATCGAAAACTCAACCGTAGATAGCTGAAAACGGATTGAGATTGCATATTGGGAACCGCCGTTAATCAATAAATAATACCTAGATGGTAATCCATTTTAGTGCAGTTTTAAACTTAAATATTATTTAATAACAAGAAGCTATATTATGATTCTACAAACAGCGTGGTTACAATTTTCGTTTTTTAAATCTGCTAATTTGAAACGATATATTTATGACCACGTCGGTGTATTATAGTGTTTCATACCAATCATTAAATTGCAAGCAGTTTCGGAAAAAGTTTGGCCTTGAGCATTAACTAAGGCTGCTTTTAATTCAACTGCGGTAATAAATCCAGATTGGTCTTTGTCAACAGCACGAAACCATTGTTGCACTTGAGGTGAGATTGTGCCTGCGGGACCTACGGATGGATATGGTCCATGTCCTATTTCTAACTGTTGCCCTTGTGGTTGTCCGTATCCTTGCTGAAAATAAGGTAGGTATATTTTAATTTTAAATAGACACAGAATGAAACTTTAAAGTATAAATTTTTACGGGCTCAAACTTAGGGTTGTACATGCAGTCTGTAAAATATACTTAATTTAAACACTAATCAACTTTCAGATTATCGTCTGAAAATAATAAGAGAAGGAGAGGGTTGATTAAATAAACATTGATTTCACTTAAAATATTTATTCTATAAAGATATAAATAGTACCTAACAACATATCGGGAATCTACTATAATTAATATTTACAATGTTTAAGCATTTTAGAAGTCTGGTAAAGCATACATATTTTATCACACTGAAAATTAGTTAGTTCTATCGTTAGATAGGCAGAAGGCACCATATTTATTTCAACAAAGAATGATTTTAAAAGTTATGGTTGTATTAAAAAAAATATAAATACAATGAGCATAACAGATGCGTAAGTGGTTAGAATTTTCTTTTTTAACTTTACCTGAGCAAACAATTATAATATAATCAATACGGATATTGATCAAGTGTGCACTAGTACACATAGTGTAAATATTTTTTCAAAAATATATTGCTGGAGTCTGTAAGCCAAATAAAAAATCAACCATAACACAATATTTGACATACTTAAAACAAAATTGTGGTAGCTGATTAGGTGCATATTGATATATATTATAAAAAACAAAAAAAATGTATGATTTTAAATTTGAATTTGTACATGTGGCAAATATACACAGGCAATACAAAAAACCTGAAGCTACCTAACGTAGCATTACTAATTCCGAAATAAATTTGCTACAATAAAGTAGTAACTTCATTTAGGAAAATGTGCCATAAGCCATTCTCAAATAAATTAAAATATTAATTAACAACAATCACATTGGTATGTATATATAACACAACTAAATATTATAATGTTTATAGCTAATTACCTAGATACTTTTAGGCTATTAATGTTTAAAATAACTTCTCAATGAAATATATGTATATTAGGCACATATTTATCCTCTTTATTACCTGTATATAAAAGCAAAAATAGTAGGTATACAAGGTTCGGCTTTATATTTCGAATTTTGTGCCCAAATAAATAATTAATTAATCTCAGCTCTAATCCTAAAATTATTTACTTATTACATATAATATTCTACAGTTTTACCCTTATATTATACAAGTCTATCATTATAGGGTTATTATTATAGAGTACTGTAATGTTTATCTTTTCAGCCTGGAAGAAAAATCATTCCTGTAAATTTTCTCTTAAAATTGTGAAATTAAAACTTAGTTATTTGTCTATCTGATACAATATGGGTCTAGTTAAATTCATCTATAACAGCTTTAAATTATTTAAAAGTATATAAAAAAAACAAAATTCTGAGATTTCAGTTTTACAGTACTCCACTAACATTGTATTCAAGTTTTTGTTGTAAGTGTAAAACATTACAATAAATATATCAAAGCTGCTCTACAATTGAGTTTTTTATATATATTTAGGTATTATAAAGTACAAGTTTTAGACACAATATCTAAGCAAAGCATTACTTTCAGTAGTAGTTAATAGCTACCATAAAATCACATAGAATTCAGACTATTGTCAGAAGTTGAATAATTATGAATAAACATATTTCCTACTTCCTAATAATTATTCTTATTAGCTAAGTATAAGATTCAAAAATAACAAGTTTCAAACAAACACATAAATGACATTCAGTCTTTACATCAAACCAATACTGGCAAGTTATCATATTTTGTACTAAAATAAATTTATATAAAACACTTAGAAACAAAGCTTTTCTACTAAGAATAAATACTGAGGCACTATTTAAGTTCATTTATGTTAATGTAATTAGTTATTTACTAGATATTAGATGGGTATGTTGGATATAATAATGATCAACTTTAGACAGACACAAAGGTAACAATTAAAATTAAATAAATAATGAGAGTATGTGAAAATGCAATTGTGTTGAATAACAATAACCATATAAAATTTATACAAATACTATCTTAAAATATCTCTAAACATTACTATTGTGACTAGAAAAACTATAAGTAGCAGGAGTAACACAAGTATTGACACAAACTTGGATTGAGGGTTTAAATGAAGAAGGCAGAAGCTTATGAGCTTCAGGCACTGGGGAATAACTATGACATAAAGCAGTCTCAAAATGCACTTGTTCACTTCTATCAGCGGGAACACCATCAAAACTAGTCTGTTTGGCAGAGTCACCTGTTCCACTGTCCTTACATGATGAATGTTCAGATATATTATCTGGAAACATGTGCGGAGAATCACTATCACTATGTACCACTTGTGTCATTTTCACACTTTCAGCAGGATAGTTACGTACGGTACCTGCCATATGTCTCCGAGTGTGGTATATTATAACTACCCAAATTATTGATGTTCCCACAGCACAACACACAACAGTTATTACAATAATACCTGTCATATTCTCCTCCTTGACCATTATAGCAACAGGTGGTAATACTTTTAACTCAATCATGTCTTTTTTGGTGCCCAAGTCATTAGTAATTTCACACTCGTAATGTCCTGCATCACTAGTCTTAGCACCAACTATGATTAAAAGTTGATCATTATTGGTGAAATAATGTCTCTTTGAAGGTGCAATAGGTGTTCCATCTTTTGACCACTTCAAAACAGGTGTAGGAGAGCCTTCCACCATGCATTGTAAAACTACAGATTTCCCACTTATCACCTCTATATTTTCCAGTACACCCTTAAATGACGGTTCTTGCAACACTGTTAGTGTTGAATTTGCTATAATGGTACCAGCAGGGTTTTTAGCAGCACAACTATATATACCCATGTCTGTTGTTTTTGCATTCACAATAAAAAATAAATGGTCTGTAGGCATAACATTCATTCTTCTTTCTCGGGCAGCAGGAAAATCATTGCCACCATCTTTCTTCCAAGAAATTTCTGGGGGTGGGTCTCCTGTTGCTGCACAATTTAGAGTGACCGTTTCTCCAGTTTTTACAGTCACGTTTGTAGGGGTTTTCAAAAACCTTGGAAATGTTACAATATTCATTTTTGCCTTTGTCGAATATGTTGTTCCAAATTTATTGCTTACCACACATTGATATTTCCCAGAATCTGCATGTGACACATCAGGTATTACTAGAACAGATGTGGCTTGCTGTCCTTTATTTGTTAAAGTAACATTTTCATAAACCACAGGATTGCTGACATTTCCATTATTTTTTCTCCAAAGGAAAGTCATATTGCTAAATGGATTTGAAGTAGCAGAGCACACTAAATTTGCTGATCGATTTTTTATCGCTAGATGTGATTTAGGATGTTCCACTATTTTAGGTTTCGGTGAATCTCCACAATTTTCTTCTTTAAGTTTGGCAATCAATGTTCCTCGGACTTCTGCTGGATATGCACAAGTAGCAGTAACATATTTTGATTCTAATTTTTCTTGTATCCATTTTACCATCCACAGTATATTACAATCACAAAGCAGTGATGAAGTGTTTAAATGAAGCTTTCTAATTTTAGTCATAGAATCAAATGCATGTTGTTGAATTGATGTTATATTATTGCTTCTTAAATCCAATTCCACAACATTTGTAAGGCCATCAAATGCTCTAGAGCTTATTGACTTTATGTGATTTGCAGATAGACTAAATGTCATTAAATTTTGCAGCTTTGAGAATGGTCCTGACATATCTTCAACTGTCCAAGATATTTTGTTATTGTTTAAAAATAATGTTTTAAGCTGTATTATGTGACTAAAAGCTTCTTGTGAAATAGATGATATATTATTACTACTCAGATTTAATGTATGTAGATTGACCAAGTACTGGAAAGTACGGCCTTCTATTTGTACTATATAATTATGGGACAAATCCAATACTTCTAAGTTACTACATAATTCCCAGGAATCAAAATCAATGCGTGATATCAAATTGTTAGATAATGATAGTGTTGTTAAAGATTCAAGGCCATACATCCATCCTTTAGATATACTTTGGATCCTGTTGTGATCTAAATGCAATAGATTTACAGATTTAAATCCAAAAAATGCACCATCCATAATGTTTTCTATATTGTTGTATTTGATTTTCAAAATTGTTAAATTAGATAATCCTTGAAAAAGTAGGGCATTGATAACATGAAGTTTGTTGTGATTAAGTTCAAGTGTTTTCAAATTAGATTGATACATAAACAAATGGTTTGGTAATGATACTATCTCATTTCTGTTCAATTTTAAAGTAATTAAATTTGTTAAATTGTTAAGAGCTCCATCCTGAATTACACTAATGTGATTACTATTTAAGCTTAAAGTTTTAATGGAACTATTTGTAGGAAAGCGGCCGACATCAATTGATGTTATGCTATTTCTGTTTATACTAACATCTTGAATTTGGTTTTGATCCATAAAACTCGGGATACTTTGTATCGCATTTTTGTCAAGAGTTAATGTTCTTAACGATGCTAAGTTATCGAAACCTTCAGTCACGCCTTCATTTAACTTATTATAGCTCAAATCCAGTTGTTTCACCCACATAGGGATTTTTGGCACGGATACCAAATTTTTTTTTGAACAATCGACGTATTGTACTAAGCAGTCGCATTTAGTGGGGCACTCAGTATTATCAGCAAACGTTGAACATCGTAATAACATTAGAAGAGTCGACGCAATGCGTATTATATGGGAGACTCCCATTTTTATGCATCGAAGATGCTCTATTCATTGAATGCAACTTATGTTTTGTTGCTATTCTTACATAATTCAAATTAAAAACGTGCACATATATTGTTTTCGTGTAATTTCACACACTGGCACTTCTTTTAAGCATTACATTTTAACACTGGTGCGTAGTTTATCACATAAAAACAATACAACACATTATTTACAGCTCTTGATACGGCCGCCATTTTCATTTGTGACAAAGACGATAGAATTTAAGAAGGCATAGCCTTTGTAGCGTTCAGCGTGTTTCCATGTGTGACGTGTGTTGCGATAGATGTCACTGTTGGCGATATGGCTTTTTTATTTTTAAAATTTAAGAAATATACATGTTTTTTCTATGTTTGAAAATACAAAAGCGACAAAAAAGCGATTTTGGTTCGAATCATAGCACGACAGAAATAGAAGATTTTAATAAATTGTTAATATTTTCATAACTTCATTATAGTTTCAATATGAGCACCTACATAAAATCTTCTATCTGTAAAAGATACCTTAAATAAAAAAATACAAATGCGACTGGCAGTCCTAAATACACTATTTAGACTTTTATTTACACAAAACCCATTTGTTGTTGACAAAGTACTATGTAGTAATTTGGCTCTTCCTTTAGATTTACCGAAAAAGCAAACAAGCATAATAAATTCGAGCATAAAACAGAATAGCTCTGTATATAATATATGGTGGCCCCAAGGTGCCACTATCAAAGCACATCAATTGGGGTTGAATTAGAATATGTTATAAATACAGTAGTATAGTTTTTAGGTCTCCAGTGTAAAGGGTTTTCCTATTTTTTGGGAAAATAAGGCAGGTGGCGTGGTACAAGTATCGTCCCCATTGAGAACTTGGGTTGAGCAATAATGCTATTTTTATTTAGAATCAGCTGATCTCTTTGAGTATGCAAATCCTTTGTATAGATTATATTTTTCTAAACTAAAACTGTATCCTGTATGCTAAGACTATCCGTCTCTATATTATTACTGCCACCTGTGATTACAAAGTATTATTAAAATTTATCAGGTAAATAGATCCTACAAAGACAATACAAGTGTTATTGGAACAAAGCATGTTATTGCGCCTTTCCACAGGGGGCTGGACAGAAAAAAATTAAGACCAAAAGTAGTAAAAACCCCTTTTGCTAGTTGGAAGCTGTGCTGTGTGCAGCGTGCATATATCTTTCTGTCTCATAGAAAGCCGGTTATTTTTTTTAATTCAAAATTTTATTATTAATACTATAAATTCAAAGAAAGATAGAAAAAATTAGTTGAATTTCGTTCCCAAAGTTATGTTAAAACAGTTTACTAAACTATTAATAAATATTATTTTTTGTTTATAAATACTAGGTATTTTAAAATATATAAAGCTCGTGTCACAATGTTTGTCCTCAATGGACTCCTAAACCACTTAACCGATTATAATAAAATTTGCACACCATGTGCAGTAACTTAAAAGATAGGATAGCTTACATCCCGGTATTGCCCCGGGAACGGGAAATACACGGTTAAAACCGCGGGACACAGCTAGTAACTTAATAAGTCAAGTGGTAACTTTCCCCAGTTATAACAGAAATTATGCTTTACCATAATTTATATTAAAGGTTATATTAATAAAATAAATACTTACATATGCCATTCTTTTTATTACTCGAGATTTGCAGGATATCTAACCTGTAACAGAAATATAAAAAAATATAATTTTATATATCTCTTGTATCTTAAAATTGTATATGTAAATATTGTATGAATTTAGTAATACAAGAAATAACAATGTTTATAAATATTATAACAAAAACATTATAAACTTTACCTTTGCTAATTTCTGTTGAGTGTAACTCGAAAATAGGAATATTGTTAAGCTGCAAAAAAAGGAAACATAATTGTTATTGACTTATTAAATTGATTGGCATCATTATATGAAGAATTTCAATAATATATAGAAAGTATATTAAGAGTAGCAAAATCCTTATTACATTTATTATGATTTAGTTAAAGAACCTACGTGAAATCGGTAAAAGTTTATTTAAAATCTTATAGTAATTGTAAGTTGTAACTAGCAGCAACTAAATAGTATTAACTTTATGAATAATTATTAATTAATAATTATTCTCTAAATAGACAAAATTTCTAATTTGAAATTTCTTTCTGTCTTGATATGTCAGTGTCAAAATCATTATCGTATGTAGACTATAAAAGAAAACAATATGATTATTATGGTTTATGTCGTTTCTTTTTATCTATGCAATATTGTTTTGGAATCGTCATTTGACATATCAAACACGTCAAAATCAAAAGCTCAATTCGTCAATCGTCTATTGTCACGTCTAAATATTATTAGTTGTATTTATATTATAATTCAAATTAAAATTATTTTTGGTCAATATCTTTACGAGAGCTAAAAATCTACATACAAAGTAATATTTGTGTGATAAAATATATTTAAATTTTTAACACAATGGATACTTACGAAAGTGTGTTACTTGTTAAAAATGAAGTATTTGTGTTTAAAATACCACCACGAACGACAAATAGAGGATACAGGTATAAAGTAGGGAGCAAAACTACTTTTTAATAACCAAATTGTATTTTAACAATGTAAATGTGTTATTTAGGGCAGCTGATTGGAACCTACAAGAACCTCAATGGACGGGGCGTATGCGTTTGGTTGCGAAAGGTGACGAATTAATTATGAAGTTAGAAGATAAAACCTCTGGCGAATTATTTGCAAAGTGCCCTATAGATAAATATCCAGGGGTTGCCCTTGAGTCTGTGACAGACAGCTCCAGATATTTTGTTGTCAGAATTCAAGATGATAATGGTAAGATATAATACATTTTGTTAGTTGTGTCTTAAGTAAATTTATAAAAAAAAAATTAAATATCTTAAATATTTTCGAATGTAGGTTTGATTCATTATTATTTTCCGTAGGGCGAAGTGCCTATATTGGACTAGGATTTGGTGACCGTTCAGATTCCTTTGATTTAAATGTGGCACTGCAAGACCACTTCAAGTACATAAGAAAAGAGCAAGAGACTGACCAGGGGCAGCAACAACAACTTGATCTCAGTTTTAAGGATGGTGAAACAATAAAGATTAACATGAAAATAACGGTTTGTAATTTTATTTTGGTATATTATTATGATTGTAAATTTTAATGATTTCTATTGAAAAATTAAAAAAATAAAACAAAAATAATTTGGTCCATAAAATGTTGCCATATGTAAGTCATAGATTCTGTTTTTTTTTAACATAGAAAAAAGATGGAAGTGAAGTTGGAAGGCCACGTCGCACTGGTGGTGTAGGCTCAGGGCTGCTCCCGCCTCCACCAGGTGGCTCAAAGCTTCCTCCACCACCTTCTCCACAGCATGTACCTACTCCTTCTTCGACAGTTCCTGGTGGCCCCAATACAGAGTGGGGTGATTTCAACTCAGCTGGGTAATCAATTTATTAATTATTTATATAATGAGGTCTCTGGGTGGGTCTTTTCTGAGTGTAATAACCTAAGTTTATTCAAAACAAGAGTAAACTAGTTTCTTCTGTCAGGTCATCATAACAAAAACTTCAAAAATCCATTTTTGTTTGTCTAAATTGGCATGTAAGGGACTAATTTTGCATTTATGCATTTGTATCTACATTTCCGATTAAAGTCATTATCTCAATCATATTGTGGTAGAGTATTTACAAAAAAAATTGAATTATTATTAACTATTTATTCAAATGCAATTTTATTTCAGAGCTGCAGCTCAGAAACCAACAACTCCAGCAAATCAACAAAATTGGGTTCAATTTTGAAATATTGTTGTTGATATAAGAGTAGCAATATCTGCACAATACTTACAAAATTTACTTAATCTAGTAAACAGACTTAATACTTAAATCGAGAATCAACATTTTGACGCTCATTATAATATCAATATTAGAGAAGATGGGCTTATGAATTGTTCAAGTAAATAATAATAAAGATTATACTCTACATAAGAATTTAATTATGATTTCTTCATGACAGACAATACATGTCATTATTTTTATTCATTTGTTAATATTGTATGCATGATTTGTGTTATGCAAGTTGTAATAATATATACTTCCAATAATTCCATAATAATGAAGAATTTAAAATTTAAAGTTGTATTTACAAAGAAAATCTCATATTCACAAAGAAGTCTTTGTTTTGTCACTATGGGCATACACATCTCTATATATTTTAATGAATGAAATTATTTTATTTGAATTTAATATTTAAGATATGTAATGTGTCAGCTTCTTTATCATTGTTTAATTATTTATTAAAAACATTATTTTTCCATATATTTACATGTGTTCAAAATCATACTTCGATTAAAACATTTAAGAAGACCAATTTTTTTAAATAAACTGGTTTGGTTTAAATTAGGAAGAATCTTCATAATATTATTAAATTAGTAAATATGGTCATATTTGGTAGCTTGTAGTTTAAAGGGTAGATCATAGAATTGTTCTATCCATAAGTATACACTTTTTCTAATATATCACTCTTGTAGAAATGTGAGCTGTGTTCAGTTATGTTGGTTTTTTTAAGGCAGTTCATATCATATTTTAACTTCTTAAAATTCTAGAAATACTTGTAAGCATAATCGACTATTGTTGTAACTATGTAGTTACAAATTGTTGGTAGAGTTGTATAATGATGTTTCAACGAGTATTTTAAAACAATTCGGCACATACTTCATAGGCTATTAACGTATAGAAGATAATAGTTCTAAATAGGAACTTTTTTTTTTAAATTGTGTACAGTATACAGTGTGTTCTAAAACAGTCGTTTTTGGTTTAAAACGACTTATTTATAGCCAAAAGTAATTTCAGGACACATTGTATATGTATGCAATTGTGTGTAATATAAATTTTGTGTATATGTTGTTTTAATCATAGTTTATTTTTAATAATGTACCTCTTCATTTCTGACTGGCTATGCTGTTATTCTTTCATAAACCTAATTACGTTTTAATCATCATTTTGATAGGTTAATACTTACTTAAAAATCAAATTAATTTCCAATTAGACGCTTTTTAATGCTATGGAAAGCAACTGAGAAAAAAGATCCACCAAATGGTATATCTTTCGTCTATGTACAATGAACAATCGCAAATCTAAGAACCTTGCGAATGTGTTGCCAGCTTTAAATACGGGAAGCGAACGAAATGTTAAAAAAAAACCAAATGATTGGTGAAATGTTTTAGGGCGGGAATGGAAATTGTGCTAAAACTGATCGGACGAAATGCGAGAAATTTTTGTATGTGTTGCCACTACTTAACACCGTTTTTCTATGTAACGGTGATACTACGACGGTGCCAGCCGGTTTTAATTTAAAAACTAAAAAAAAGGTCGGAAATGAAGGGTCAGTAGTGGTAAGTAAACTATATTTAGCTTAAGGTAGTTACATACCTACATGTAGTCTTCGCTGAAACCCCTGTTGTTAAAATGTTAATCTGTACCGATTTAAATGCCCTATATCTATGTAAATATAAGTGTATAGTAATGCCGTAGTATTTACAACCTTTATTTTCATACATCTGTTCAAAGAGAATCTGCTCTTGCCTTTGTCGTGTTATATTTGATGATGTACAAAATAAATAAAAACGTTCAGCAAGTTTTTTCGTGATTTTATTTATTATCTACCTTAATTGCATTAGGTACTATTTTAGTTACAGACTTTATTACATTGTATTTTCAGTAAGAAATTTTGATAAATTAAATTTATTTGAATAGTCGCTAAATAATTAGTTTACTAAATGGAAAGAAAATGTAGGTACCTAGTGTGGTCGGAATTCATGAAAACTACACGCGCAAAATTGACTCGCTATTAGAGAATGTAGGTAGGTAGGCACTTAATACTATAAGCTTTCGTATGTGATTGCGAATATTAGAAATGGCAACGATAATGTGTTTCAGAAAACTGCGGAGGGTGACATAGAAATTCCATTAACGAGGATCAAAAGTGAAGAAAGCGAAAAGTGCTTTGCGCATTTTAATAGTTATTATTCGATAAAGGTCGAGGTTACGAAGGAAAAGTTAATTATTATATACTTGTTTATATAATAGATATAATTTACTCAGATTCTATTGTATGGCTTATAGATACATATGACAATTTTATGGTAGGTACCTAACAGTTATAAATATTCGGTGCATAATCATAGAATAAAAAGAAACATCAAAAAATCCTATACGATATAGTTGTGTGAAATTAAAATAGTAGATAATAATAAACAAATCCAATTATAACGAATGTGAACTTTTTTTTAATCTACCAGAAAAGCCAAGAACTGAATTTTTAAAAATTTTGAATTTATTCATGAAGTATTAACGTATATGTACCTAGGTACTAAAATTACAAGTAAAATAATTGAAAGTTATGGATGGATGTACAGGATGTGGAAATACATGAATTATTTCAACAGAAAGGCAAAGGTCATCCCTATTGGGATCTCTAATTATTACGGTATTTAAATGATTGCTGTTTAATTTCAAGCTTTTATATGAGAGATGTATTACCCCGGTCTAAATTGAAACGAGTTCTCTATGGACGCAAATATTAAAAGCGGATATGATTATACCGAGTGCATAACTTGTCCCGAGACGTAATTTCCAGGCCGGTAATAATGAATGACTCATTACCTATTAATTGCGGAATTTCACATCGAGAAAATTAAAGCGTAGAAATTAATAACCCGCAAATTTGAGTTCGCCCTAACTAATTCAATGTCACAATGGTATATTGGAAAGCTTATGTTGTATATTTTATTCAGGGGAAGGTTCCTCTAGGTATTCTGAAACTCCCTAGGTTTCGAACTAACATGTTATTCAGTAATTGTTAATTAAGTTTGTTTAGGTATAGAAAAAAAGCTATAACCTGTCTATGTTATAAGTGTTTTTTTAGTATACGTAATTTATTTGAATCAAATAAGTGTAAATCAATATGTTTGTATTTTTCAATTTAATTTATGTACATATTACATAAATTGACTGCCTAAATCATTAGGTACCCTTCCTTTTAGCTTCACCGTTGTTGGATAAAAACGAAAGAACGATAAAATGATATAATTGGAAGTACTTACCTGCATTTAATTAGGTAAATACCGAGATTTTATAAGTAATGTTACATATTTAGTTAAACGTTAATTTGAATTTACATGCTAGCAAGAGTTCATGCTATTTATCTAGTCGGTTAGTGTTTTACAAGAACATATGGTATAGATTAGTACGTATCTAACAACACGGAAAAGTACATTAGCAGTAGATATATTAGCGAAACTACTAATTCTATAAAGTAGGGTAGGTAATAGGTATGAAGTGAAAGCCCAGTTTGAGAGAAGGTTAACCGCATCTTAACCCACGAAAGCGTACTGGAAAAATCGATACATAGTTTTTACTTTCATACATCTTTTTTATATGCTACACCAGTTTACGAATTTATTACCTACTATTATTAATTCGTTATTATTTAAAAGGAAAAAACTTTATCATCAGGTAATTCAGAAATTCTCCGATGATGTATTGAAACGGATCGGAGTAGTTTTGTCAATTATTATTAGGGAACTGGTGAAGTGATTTCTTCCTTATATGAAAAACTAGCTGTTGCTCGCGACTCCGTTCGCGTGGACTTTCATATAAACTTTGACCCCCCTTCCCTCCCTTATAATCCTTTTTTCCTAGATTTTTTCATACAAATGTTTTCTCCCGTTCACGTGGGAATTTTAGAATATCCCATTGCTAATAACCTTTATGTCTACTAAGGTACCTGCATGCCAAATTTCAAGCGTCTAACTTAAGCGGTTTAGATTTTTCATAAAAAAAGGATTTTCCCGCTAATTCCTGTTCCCGCGGGAATTTCGGGAATTCCTTTCTTACGGATGCCTACGTCATAACATCTATCTGCACTGAAAATTTCAGCCCGATCCGTCCAGTGGTTTGGGCTGTTTTGATAGACCACGATGTCAGTCAGTCACCTTTGAATTATATAATATATATAGATAGATATACCTAGTTCCAAAAGAAAAGCAACAGTAGGTATAAATTAAAATGAGGTCAATAGTATTATTTTTAGGATAAAGTTATTCCCTAATTAGATACGGTACATTTTTATCTTATCTAATAAAATCCATGGTACAATCACACCTTATACCCTTTCATACGCTTCGCTTATCCCCTTATCACACCCATCACTGTCAATTATCCTTTGTCTTTTATCAAAGCTGTAACATGAATTGTGTGGCTATCGTATTTCAGGTTTGAATAAATTAAAATATGAAGTTAATTTACTTGTATCCTGAACCGTAAAATTTAAAACAATTACTCCTTAAAAATATGTTTGTTCAAAAATGATATCAAAGTAAACGCTTATTAAAAAGCTACGCTTATTAAAAACAATTGAAAAAACAAAACTGAAATAACGCCACGTGCTAATTAACATCTTCACACGGCATTTTGTTGTGAAAAAGCAGCATAATATTATAAAAAGTTGTGACATAATCTGTGCGAAACGGGTTGATTTAAAAAATGCGCTCCAGTAATTTAGTAACGTAGCGAGTACGTTCGGTCGTTGCAGCTGGAGAAAATTGCATTTCACGGCTCGCGGAGCCGGCTGACGGTCCTGCAGGGGCTGTAGGGCGAATATTACGAGCGGGGGATCGCTTGTACCTCGTTACGGCTAAGCTACTAGCTACATACCCGTGAAATCGATAACAGATAACGCCACGCCATGGTTGTATTCTGTATCGATTTAATTTCTTTATAAAATGTAAAAGCACCTAAAAACCTATCTTTATCATTTCATTCAATTACGTTAATAGCGGTTCATATACATTCGGTACGTAAATACGAAGTAGAAATCTAGATATTGTCGATGGCTCCTGTTTATCCACTCTAACTGTAGGGTAATAATGGACTTTATCATCCGAATGTGTATTGCGAGGCTGAGGGTTAATAAAATTCAAGTGAAGACAGTCAGGGTAATCCTTTTAGCTCAAGTAGCGAGTGCTTTGTCTAAAGTAATAATATAACTTTAATATGACTTTTATCGCTGATGTAAACCTTATGCATACAATTTGCGTATCGTATTTAACACGGGTAGAACGAGAACTTGCGTAGGCAGTTTTAAACTAAGCGATAAAGTTAAATGTGTGCGTATTTATGAGTTAGATTTCTACCTACGTCCGTTTCAGTGACTTCGTTTAATAAGTTTATTAGGTATTATTACATCATTAAATTTTCAATACTATCTATTTCGGTATATTGTTTTCGGTATTTGGTTTCGTCAGATCAAAATAAAACAAGAATATGAAACATCAAGTTGTCTTTATTCAATTAAACCGTACTAATACTTTGTACTACAAGAGAAAATGAATAACTTTGTTCTATGTACAAAAAATATGTTAGTAGATATGCAGTTATTTAATGCCTATCTTCATTTTAGACAAGAATAAAATCTCAAGAATAATACTGAGTCGATAAATAAGAATTTAGGCACTGTATTTTAAATATTTTCTCAACATATCACATTCATTGCCTCTATACAGAGTATATCATACACATACATTATTGTATAATTCATATTTTATACTAATAAGCGTTTCATTCTTAAAGAATTATTATAAAAGATTTAATTATACATTTAAAAGACCTAGTCTCTACGCTAGGTGCGAACTAGGACATTGTAATTGTAAAGGTAGAGTGGAACATTGAGATTTTTACCCAAAGACCTTTCAACACAATGGCGGACTAATGACCAATTCTATAGAGTAAAAATCCAGTTTCCGTATTTAAGGCTAACTCATTGGTATTAATATAATAAATGATTTCGATTAAATTAAATGTTTCGATTGTTTGTTAGACGTAAATACAATTCAATTAGGACAAAATTATTTCTTACATAGGTCACTCAGAAATGCATGCATAACGGGAATATTTTCTCAAAATATATAAGGGGTTATGTTACTTTATACACTGAGATTGTTCTTTTTAAACATAACTCTGTAGTATATAGACCGATAGCCATCAAAAGTCTTCTTTGTTCTTCGTCGAACAATGTTATGAAGTTGAACCTACACAGCTTGAATTTGTTAAACTGGGTAACTTTTATATTTTAAGTTATAGTTTGTTACTTCTCTATCAGTATCCTAATCAAATTCTTCTCCTTTTTTGTTTCTTCAAAGATGATTAATATATATTGTTGGGGTTTTTTTGGATCATTATAATATGTACTAATCATTGTTTTATAAAGATACACTTTTGGATACACATTTCTTGATCTATTTACGAAGCGCATGCAAATGATGCCCACAATTAGGAAAAACACCTATCCACATTATTTTATGTCAAATTAACTGTTTTATACTTTCTGAGTGACCTACTTAGAAGATACTATTAAAGTTATATTTTAAGTCTGTAAATACTACAAAGATATAATCTTCACAACCAATGTTCCTAGATGTTTTAAGAATTTCATCTATTGAATTACTGTTTTAATTTTCGCGTACAAATTAATATGGATTATTCAGATATAATTTAATAGGAGACTTTATCATAATATAAATCTCCTTGAAACCTTGCCGTTTGTAGGAAGATACATAATATTTCAATCTTAAGACACTTGCTAACATTAAAAGATACATCTATTATTTCTTCTATAAAAACTATAATGATAATCCTTATTACAAATTATTGTTATTCTCTACCATTGCTTTTATTAATATTTATTTTTTGAAAGTTAACAAGTATGTATTAGGTATATAAATTTAGGTTTTCATATATAAAGTTAAAACGAATAATTCAGTTTCAATGAAGCTGAGCTCGGTTAAGGAAGACCACAGGGTGATTTATTAGTTTAATTTTTGACACGATAGGAGAACAATAACGATACAGATTCAACAATTAGTAAGTTTTTAAAACTATTTTGGCTGCAAAGAGGTATATACCTACTCCTATCAAATAATTAATTAAAAGAGTCATTTCACTAACACGACATGTAGACTATTTACTTACATGGTATTATGTAAATCAATTAAGGTATCGTCAAAAACATGAAAATGAATTTATATTATAACGAATGAGAACAAAAATTTCGTTTCGAAATGTTGTATAAATTTTTAATGTAAGTAAGTAGGTATTTATTGTTAAAAAGTTGTGCCTAAACCTTTTTGCGAGTATTGGAATAGGTATTATTATAACCGAAAATACAACAAGTAAACGCCAATATATTTTGATTTTGTTTATTTAAAAACGTGCTGCTAAAATAAGAACAAAGAGATTTACTTAGTGGCAATATTTTAAGAATGTAATACTGTGGAGAACATCTGCTACACATTTAAATAACTATGTACCTATAATCTAAACAGTGACTAGATAAACAAACAACTTTTGCCTAATAATAAAACGTGATATGTACATTTATTAAATATATGTATGAAAGGAATTTTGTATGTTGAAAAAAGATTATATACACCGCTTATAACATAAAAATAACTTCAATCAAACACGCCGCATACTAACATTGAGAGTCGATTTGAAATTATTTACTAATGAGCAAATTGGAATAAAGAACCTTAACTGTTAAAATTGTTTTTTAAACTGAACGTGCTGGGATTAGACGCTCTGGCAGGCAACAATCGTTCGGATACATCACTTATGTCACTCGCGGAATATCTGTTTCTTTTCAAACTGGCACCTTTTGATTCATTATCGAGCAGTCTTTTCACATCTGGCTGTTTGACGCAGCTCGCGCTGCCGGCGGGACTTAGTATCGACTCGGCTTTTTCACTGGCAGTGCTAGACGGAGATCGACTCCCGTTTTCCGATTCCGCGATTTGTTCAAGCCCGCTGGGCCGGCGACTCCGCGAGTCGTAGTACTCCACGGCCGGGGCTATCACCGGAGCCAAGTTAGCCATCGGATCCAAGCCCAAAAGAAGCATAACCGTCGCCGGGTGCTCCATAATATATTGGGTCACACAGTTCAGAAAAGGATCCGTTTGTGTGCATCTGTTTATTTTGGGACGCTCCGGTGTTATTGGCCTTTCCTGCTGAAAAATGTTTTACGTTTAAACGTATTCAATAATAATAGAGTGAGAGTAGATGTTTTATAATAAATAAATTACATGATCCCAGCAGAAAACATCGGGCGGATGGCTGCAGCTTCGCGCTAATTGATTAGGCGGCGCATTCCACTGCAAGTTAGGGTTAGAATGTGCGGCGTGCCATACGGGGCCAGTCATCTCCTGTAGAGCTTGGATTGCATTCCGCACCTGCGTGTTATTGCACGTACTTCAATTATTTGTGAGACTACACTAAGATATTTAGGATTGGTTATTTTGGTCGGGAGAGATGTTTCATTAAAAATATTATAATTAACTGACCTCCATGCTAAGCGCGGCGACGTCATGATGTAAACTGGATACCTGCGTGTCGAGTCTCTCCACGGACGAACGTATTTCTAAATTTAAACCTTCCAAAGAGTCAGCTCTCGTCATTTTGGGTGTTGCTACGGACCGTTGTCTCTCTATTCTCTCACGTAATTCTCTGTGGGTTAGCCTGGCTTGTCCGTCAGACCTGTATTAAATAAATTCAGTAGGTATATACCTGAAAATTGCTTTTACATTAATTGCTTTATATAATGTTTACCTAAATCTCGCGTGGCGTGGACTACTTGTACTGGTGACTAGGGGTTTCTTTGGCGATAAAGCTTGGTCTTCAGCAGCGTTTTCATCATCTTCAGATATTGACGGTAACGTTAAGGAGGGATGACCGTTACCATCAGACTCCTGTTCTGCTTCATAGCCCTCTCTCAAGTTATACGTTAGGTCATGCTGTATATCGTGTATAAATTCTTGTTGGTATTCCGGATAAAGTCGCAAAACCTCAGCGAGCCCAATCATGTTAATGCACTTTAGATCGCAGTAAGTGAGCGCCTAAAATTTGTATTAAACTTGCTCCATTATCGTGGCTTTCATTATTCAAAGTTTTAATGTAAATTTCGTGTTAAAGGGAAATTATGTATACCTTTACATCGCTGCTTGATTTGACAACGACGTCGGGGTTATTAGACTGCGAAGTGCCCGTACCGTTGTACGCTTGTAAGTGGGTATTCATATCACAGCCCACTAAGTCTCCCTTTCCTAATTAATAAACAGTGAACATGTTAGGGTCCAATTATAACATTTATTGAGACAAACTTTGATACTAACATACAATGTGATATGTAGGTTAACGAAGCTGAAACTTTCAAATTAAAAATAGCTTCTGAAAACGTACCCAAGATAGCAACTACCATATCGTTTTGCATCACCTCCATCGAGCCGTTGCAAATGTAGTAAATGTATGTCAATGCATCGCCTTTGTGTACGAGATATTCGCCGGGTGCACAGAAATTGTTTCGAATATGCAGAGATAGAAGCTTGAGGCAACCCTGCGAGGCGGACTCGAATATAGGTAGTGACAGGATTTCCCTATGCAAATGTAAAGAAACGTCGCCTCTCAATTCCTCCGGGAATTCTTTTAGAGTCTACAAAAAAGGAAAAATAAGCATTTATTTAACGCGCTTACGAGAGCCAAATTTAAATAAAAACAACGTTTTGAAACGAAATTTAAACAAAAGGCTAATATTTTATAGTCGTTTTTATAATATTATCCAATTAAACCATGGCGTCGTGACAAATAGCATTATTTTTTCTAAAAATGAAAATGCTGAGACGGTGCAGATTAAATTGACCGTTTCGTGTTTCCACCCCATTTAATTCTGTTGAAAGCGAGAACTTTTTTGACGAAACAATAAAAAGGCCTATTTAGGCGCGGAGATAGAGAAACGATTATAATCTATACCTAATTTTAAAATATAATTTTCAATATTTAAGGAATCATTTATTATTTTTTTATACTTTATGGGGTGCTTATGTTAGTAGAACATTTCAGTATTTCAATACTTTAGCTTTTAGTGGTAAATCGCAAGTCACACGTGAACTAGCCGTGGGCGAAAATCTTGCAATAAATATTTCACGCTGTGCCTGCATATGATACGATTTACGATAAATAGGGACATTAATTTTGTTCAATCTAGAAGCTCAAATTACATTTAAGTATTGCGTGGGCTCTGTTATATTTTGGAACATAGAAACGTATAATTATAAAACGTACGTATTTATATTTAGCTAAAATTTTATGAGCGAAAGCTATAAAGATTTGCGTGGAATTGTGTTGTTACGTAGCTGTTTAAAGTACTGTAAGAAGATATTGCCTACCTCATGTATATCAATTCCATGGTTGAGCGACCACATCGTTTGAAAATAATCTTGCATACGCTGCTTGAGTTCTTTAGGAACTTGGTTGATTGTCAGGAAGTCCTTCAGATCTCTCCATTTGCTTTGATACATCGATCGACGAGAGTACATCCTTTGTATTATGGCGGTTACGTTACCAAAAACCACGGCGTGCATCAAAGCTGACAACAATATATTACAGAATGAATTGATTGAAAAGTCTGTTAAGTACCTAACTTAATATTAAAATGCACAAAAATAAAAGAGAGATTACTAAGTATCTGACGACATTAAATTTAACTTACAGTTAATCCTATTTCTGAATCCGATTTTATTTTCTTCACCATAGTAGTATTCTTATAGATCTATATCTAGCGACGTCGTTATTGCATTGTGAGATTAAATTAATTTCTGAAGGGTTTCGCTATGTAATTTGAGCAAATGAAATGATACTTTTAACTGAGTTAAAAGTTGTATTTAACAAGATATTGCATTCCTTTTTATGTTGCTTTGTTCTAGGTTTATAACCTTCTCTAGACCATACAGTTTAATATAACCGTTATAGGTTATAAGTTATAACGATTGATGTACCTATGTTCCAAAAGAAAATTGACAGAACAAATAGTGTTTCATTAAAAACTAACCTCCGACCAGCATAACTAATATGCTGAAAACTTTCTCCGGTAATGTGTTGGCTGACACATTTCCGAAGCCGACACTCGTTAGCGAGGAACATGTGAAGTACAGCGCCGTGACGTAGCTCTCGCTATGGGAAATATTCACTATTGGTATTTTCAATCTTTCCGCCAAATTATTGATCCAACCTAGATACGAGCGAGATGTTAATTAATCAGCATTATTTTTATACTTTACATACGAAACACTTAAATCAACATTTACCTAAATCCCAGCTTTCATTTCTGTGGTGTTCGATTTCTTTTTCAGCGATAATAAACCAGATACAAGCGAGCCAATGAGCCACTAAAGTGAATGATAACATCAGTAGTGTGAGAATAAGTGCCGAATATTGAGAATAACGGTCCATCTTTTGCAGTAATCTTGCCAATCGCAACAAACGAGTCAGCTTCACGAGATGGACATTTCCGTGCGTAGATTCCTTTTTGACAGTATAATAAGCACACATTAGTAAACATACTGTTTTAACTCCGATAATACTCAGAGGCTCTTTGTATACTATTCAAAACTAGATTTACAGAAATATAACCACTTAAACCGGGTTCATGCTAATAAATTCAAGGAGAACTTCCTGCTTTGCAGACTGAACTCTCTCAACTTTGACGATAGCTTTTGAAACGTTTAGCATTCACGATAACTATCTGATCTCTCATGAAAGGATCCAACAGTCTGTGTAACATAAAACAAAGCCCTTATGTTTGATTCTAAAGCCTCGTGACATTGCAGAAACTGTCTCAACTTATTAGATACAATGATAATTAAAACTTTGTAAATTAATTAGTCAATATTGGCAACGTGACTTACCGTCCCGCTGTACACATCAGAAGCGTAAAGTAGGTCAAAAGGGAGCGCGGCCAGGAGATCCACCACAAACCAAGAACGTATATAATTAAGAGCTATTGCTTTGGAGTCGGATACCACTTCCCCTTTCTTGCTGACAAACGTCGTTCGGAAGTTGAGGACAATATCTGAGTACGAAAATAAGTTTTAACAAGCTGATATTGTATTACGTTTCCTTAAAAATGATATAATATAATTCAAAATTGTACCTATTATAAACAGCGCTTCCACGATGACATCGCTCGTAACACTTATTCTCGGATGGCCCTCGTCGACAAAGCTGGCGTTATAAGGTACAACAACCGCTACATAAAACGTTGCAATTAGGATTAACCAATCCCAGAAGGTTTTAAACACGCCGTAATGCGAGATAATAAATTTGGACTTTTTTATCGCTGATGTTTTGTACTCCGGTAGCGGTGGGTCTGACGAATGTAGCAAATTCTAAAACGAAATAATGATTTAAATAAATGTCGTATAAAAAACCAAAATGATTTTTAACAAAATGCAATTCATGTGTTAGAAGCCAATAGGATACCTTACTGACATTGTTGAGTTTTAGTTTAGTTTTCATTTTGTCCGGTTTGTAATGCCCGGATAGCTGGTAAAGAACGGCCCTGGAGCGCCGCCTGCCCATGTTAGCGGGCGAAGGCGCTTCGGGGTCAAGATTGCCATTCGGGTCTGGAAGGAGGCAACTAGATTCAGCTCGGAACCGGGCGCCCAAGAGTGCCGCTGCGGGTACAAATGGGGACAACGCTAGAGTTACCACGCCAGCCGAAGGCCGCACCGCGGCTCCTGTACGCATAAACCACCCTGTTACTAAACTAACTGCTGTTATATATATAGCTCTTCCACACGACTTTTAAAAGAAAAATATATTGCTTATACAATAAAACGATTCAAATGTTTAGATGTTTAAATAATCTTCAATAAAAATAAGCGATCGTGTGGAAGACTCCTAAAAGCCGTTACACATTAAGTGCTACAGACGTAAAAACGTTACAAGTACAGGATTTTCTTTGTGCCATAAGCTATGAAAAGTTTTTGATGACGGACTCACTCGGCAGTCACGCAAAGGATAAGCATAATGAATATTCACAAGAAATAAAACCGGCCAAGTGCGAGTTTTACTTGCGCACCAAGGGTTCCGAATTTCATTCGCGAAGCTTATAAAAGCTCGTTGAATTACAAATTTATGATTACAGATTTTATTCATATTCAAAAGTAGATAATAAAAATAGCAAATATGATGATTTATATAGCAAAGATGAAATAGGTATTAAATATTCAGATACTATTTACAGAAAAATTAGAAATCATGTCTTCAAGTAGTTTTTGAGGATAACGGGCCAACCTCATAAAAAGAAGAGTAAACTATTAAGAGCCGCAGTGTTTTTGAGGAATGGAACCCTAAGAATGTGAGCAAATTCAAGACGAGAAACAGATTACTTGACGTCATTACTGTTTTGAGGTAACGTTTGAAAATAAGAATAATTTATTTCTTCGTTTGAAAAGAAAATCCTATACGTGTTTATTTTGATTCAAAGAGTAGGTAATGGATGTGCTACCAAATAAAGTATAACAAGCATGCGACAGAACTGCTAAGAGCTTTTAAAATTGTGTAGGCGAGAATGTTTTTAAGCATACTGTGTATAAATATACTATCGAAATATCTTATGGAAGTTCAATAAAGCGACAATATGAATATGCTACTCAAAAACATGCAAATTATATGGTGAAATGCACCTATCATATTTAGTCATATAGTGTTTATACATTAGAAGTATTTATTATTGCTTAAAATAATATTTTTTTTAATTTAAAATACTTTAAAGAAGCTTATGTTAAGATGAGGCAAAACAATTTCTTTGTTCAATAAAATTCAGCTTTTGATGTTAGTTCAGCAATCACAATTAATTATGTCTATATGATGATATTTAAAGATAGTTATTAATCTGCACGTATGTTTGAGTAAAAAACAGAATGTTTTTTCTGAGCTCTATTAATTTGATTACAGGGTGGTTTCTGTTTTTAACAGAAATCGCGTACGGAAATCTTATAAATATCAAACAATAGTGAAAATTAGAATGACTTTTTAACACGTTCACTGCGTTACAGATAAAATGGGGTCGTATTCAATGTTGATCCTTCTTTTGTATGTTTCTATGCTCTCAAAATATATTTTATATACTCTTGCAATCTTTGCTTATTTTACTTATACAAAAAGGGACAAAGAACTTCATGAATAAGACTCTAAAGAGTCATTATTACTGATGTTAACTCCAGGTATGTGCTATATTGTCTTTAAATAAGAAAACAGTTAAAAAATTCTTATCAGATATATGAGACACCAGGCCTTTAAAGACTTTTCTGATCAAAATGTAAAGTATTACTGGCATAATTGATATATTGACTATTATGTTCTTCTTTATAGGAGATATGATTAAATATTCGCTTACGCAGTGAACGTGTTAACTAGCAAAATTTTACTTCGCCTGTTTTAACGAAAATTTAATTTAAAGTTCTACTAATAACTTCTACACAAATAAAAAGAGTTATCCGAAAACTTTGTTACAAATTTGTTTGAACAAAATTTATTTTCAACTAAATGTCTAATAATTACATAAATTGAATGAAACACCTACGAACATGACAAATGAGTTATTACCGTGCGAAGGCGATCCAACGAGGGGTCTAATGTCACTAAAACAACGTGCTCAGAACACGTTATAGGGATGTAAAATATTCATTTTATAATATTCATATTATAGAAATAATTCTATTATCTAATCTAAATTATTTTCTACAACGCCTAGAACAACCTAAATGTTAAGTATATTTATTTCGGACAGGATTAGATGGTCTTTTTGGCTCTATGTTGAAGAGATTAAATCGCTATTGTAGTCTAAGATAAGGGGTTCATGCTTTTAGTGTTAGTAAGTCCTTTAACAGTTTGACTGTTGGAAAATACAGGCCTTATAATTTACACGAGTTTCTAATATATATATTTGTACAGGTAGTTCAGACGCAAAGGGTAAATGCAATTACGGTTTCATTCAAAAATATAGAATTCACCCACTTACCGCTATCGAAGTCTTCATTAGTATTCATGGCGGCCATTTTTGTATTTGTAATATCTTTGAATGAGGCGAGAAATAATACCACCTCTCGTTTTTCATTTTTAATTGGAACGATATCGAGCAAGCACCAGAAGGGCGTACCTGGAAAAAAAATCATTAACGTCTCTCGTTTTGTATTCACCTCAAATTTGTGAACTTGTAGATAACAAGATTATAAGGATAAGTTCAGGTGCGAATAATGAAGAAAAATTTTAGTAAGCTACGTTTTACCTATAGAGAGAAGAAAGCAGGAAAATAAAACAAATTTTGTTACTTATACCAAATATCAAAGCTGACTTCAATTTACATAAGGTTATTGACTAAATCTAATTCACCTACACACAAATTACTAAATAAATTATAACTCGAGTCAGACGAATAAAAACTTCAAAAACGAATGAGCTTTTCTATTAAACAGCTGAATTCCATGAATGTCAAATTTGTTCGAGTAGTTGAAACTCCAAAGGCCTCTTTGTATAAAGAATTGTGACAACGCACATCTGTGTGCTTGTAAAAGTTTAATTTTGACGAAAGGAATCGTAAAGTTGTTATAGGATTTTGTTTACGATAGCGGCTTGGAACGCGTTGAAAAGTTTAATGTAGACAATGAAAGTGTTTTTTCCTTTAAATATTCATTTATATTTTAATGGGTGATGTTGTAGAGTATTTTAAATAATAATCCAATCTACGAGCGGAAAAATTCTCTTCAATACCAAAATCTCTTGAATTGGTTTAACGATTTTGTTGATAAAATTGAACGGAAGTTTTTAAAGTTATTATGAATTTCTCGCACGTTTGAGTCAGAGTGTTTTTTGTTTTAAATTAATCACCTTTAAGACTTTTTATTTACTAACAGCTTGAAGTACCCAACAGTCTCTTTAATAAATGTTGTGCAAAAATATTTTTTCTGCCCGTTAAATTAAACGAGACGGTTTGTTATATCTAATTGATGAAAACTTGACTCAGAGTAATTAACTCTATTTCAACTTCCAGTGTGGCGATGACAAGTTGAAATAATATCCGCTACTTTTTTCTTTTCAACTGAATTTTAAATAAAGTCTGGAAACATTACATATTTTTATTTAGTTGCTTTGACAACGGAATTAAAAGTTTGTTTATATAATTACTTGCTCATATGTATAACTTTTGTAACTCCTTATATGTATATTATAGAATAAACAATATATTATCATTTAGATACAGATAGTTTTTAATGAATCAATACTATTCTATGGCTTTTCACCTTCGTATTAATGACACCCTTGATATTTATTAATAAGTTCGGATTTTTAAGGCAAGTAATAGATAATAAAAGTCCTGATTCGATAAACCTAACAATTCAAAGGGATTATAATTTTCGTAAGCATAGGTATTTGTTTTATCAAATGCCTTTTAAAGTTTACGCAGCCATAAAATGTTTATACCTTTTTTACGTTTCAAGTGGAGACTATGCACAGACTCGTACTAAAGTATTGAAAAATAGTATGCTATGTGCTTTGAATTCAATCAAAATCTGATAATATTGAGTTTAGATGGTCAGTAAAAACAGATCAATATGTTTATGTCGGTAAAGATATTTCTCTAACTATTTCTATTTATTAAACCTTATTTCTTCTCCCCAGAGTTAAGCAATTGGCGAGGATAATGAATCCTCGTGGAAACAATATCAGAATTAACGTTTGAATTTTGCGATTAGTTGGAGCTGTCAAGTGCAATCTAAAGATAACGCTAATTCCTTTGATTAGAATTGGGAAGTTTCGGATTATAATAATATTAGTATTAGCTTATTATATTATCCCAATTAGCGGTTAAATATTCAAATTTAATTCTATTAAATTAATTTCCAATGATGCTAAGTTCAAGTTTATTTTATTAATTTAAAAGTTCTCGTCTTATTTTGATCTTAAAAATGAGTGGATAGGTTTAGATAATATTTACAACAACCTCACGTGGTAGAGCCATGCAGCCAGGGATGAATTGGGCCGGCTCGACGGGTTGGTTGGTACTACCATTTCACAGAAAACAGGCGTCAAGTAATGACATTTCATAAGCAATAACATTGCGTTAAGTTTGGTAAGTGGGATTCTATCCTGTATTCCCTTTAGTAATAATTCCTACCCTTTTCTCATATGTCAAAAATCGTTAACGCAGTTGTGAGTTATTTAGCTTTGCGACTGTTCATGGGTGGAGGTGGTCGCTGACCCTCAGGTAAACTGAACAGCTCAGATCTAGCTCAGCATCACGTAAAAAACAATAACAAGAAGAGGTACTTTACCAATTTTCTTATAAAAAATGAGTTCCAGTTTGAGTTCATGCTTGGAGTCGAGGGCGGCGTCGATTTCGCGGCGGTGGTCCTCATGGGTGTCCGGGCCGTGGAGGAATTTGCAGGCGCACCCTTTCTGCATGATGTGCGCCCGCGCCCACCCCGTCAGCTCGCAGAACCCGTCCGAGCAGTACACGATGGGGTACGACGGTACTTGAGCATTCCCCAACACGAAGTTGCTGTCTATTAACAAGAAAGAGAAGTTATTGTTCACATAAAAATAAATGTTTATTGTTATTGTTCATTCATTTGTTTATGGGCATTTAGGAGTTGTAATATTACATGTAGTAAATATCATTAAGTAATAAAAGGTCGTCTATTTTTATTAAAGTCAGTACTTCTCATGTACTGACTTTAATAAAAATATTTAAATGTGAAAAAAAAAACAAAATCAAAAAGCATTGTTAATTATACAAAGGACTTATTAATCATACACTTTGCAAAGTAATATATTTCATACTATAGCGACTCTTTGTATAGATATAATCGCATTAATAATTAATTAATATGATGTATACGAATATCGTACCAAAAATAATCGTATAAAACATACTATATGTAATAAAACGAAAACTATATAGAGTAGTGTGGAAATCTTTTTCATCTCCTATGTTATAGGTAATAATAGGAGTTAATAACATATTGACATATTTTGCTTTAGAAACGTAGGTATTTATAGAAGCACTTTATAATGAAGGACTTTAACTTTTCTAATTTATTCAGATTCGACAGTCGCAGGTGTTTCGGACGTTTTTATTTGCTCAACTTTCATCGTGTCGACGTTTTCATCTTACATAATATGTACGTATATTATATAGTGTATATATAATTATAACGATATTGTAACAATGTAACATATTGTTGGAAATACTTCTGTGTATTTTTAGACGCCGTGAATGTCTCGCCAAAGTTTTACAACACATACCATTATTGAAAGCTTTTCGGTCCACTTGGCTGATTCGATAAATTGTTTTGGGAGGAAGAGTGTTTATCAAATATTGCACGTTCATTGTGTAATAACAGCTATTAATTTAAAATCGTGAATGGCTTTGGGATTAAATATTTACTTTGAATTATAAATAGATTGGACAAACAAATCGCAGCTGCTGGGAATAAGTATGAATATCTGCACTTAATTTAGCCCAATTGGTTACCGCGTTCGTAATATGGATTAATTCAATGTAAAGGCTAAATTTAACCCAATGTGTTCTCAGCAAACATTGTTACGCATTGTGCACACGTTATTTAAAGCTGAATAATACAATATGATAGCTATTAATCAAATTTATCCCAGTTCCGCGGTTTAGTGCCTACACAGACCCGCAAATTATGAAATAATTTTGCATGTTCCGCATTCTGTGAGAAATTGTGATAACCTTCAATGAAAGAGTAATTTTCTCATATTTATAATACCGATTAGACATGTCTATTGACGATTTTATTTGATAACTTTTTATATTTATTTTAACTATGTGGTTTGTAAGACCAGACTATCATTTATTTATTATGGAAATAAAATCATATACGAGTACATCAAAATTTAATGAGCAACCACTAAACGAGTAAAAATAATATGTAATGCCTCAACAGATGCGTCCTTTGAGTATGTTTTCCTTATTGACATTCACGTCCAATTGTACTGATTTTCATTTTGATATGTTTATAAACACGCAGTTGAAGACTGTATGAAACTATTACAAAATATCTTATAAGTATCACAGTATTTATAAATCCATTACTGTAAGTATAAGTAGGTTACGATGGGTATTCTATTTTGAGATTCATTCACTCGTCTTTGATAATATCCACTCCTTCCAATCACACTGACGTACAATAACTCTTTGATTAGATATTATACTAGCCGTGTTTCGCGGTTATACTTCCATTTTATCGGTTCTCTTGGCAAGGCCAATAAAAATGAACCAATCAGGATTTAATCTATCTTCAGCCAAGTCTATTCCGCAGCATTTGCGTCTGATATTAAAACACTGCACATAAGATTTATCTGATTATTCGTACACTTTATAGTAACTTGGTGACGGGCAGACTATGTAGGTATTTCTACCAGCAAGTTCAGAGTTCACTGTTGAGTGCTTGAGTACGAAATAAATAATAAAAAGCTTGCAATTCTTAATCTACTATGCAGTATTTGACAATGGTTACTTTCTTAGTTTTAAATTTTTTATAGGCAGCCAGTTAATACGGATAAATTGTCTCAAATATGTTAAATTTGAAATTACAATATAAGTTAATAGTGAAAGTTTTAGTGTAAGTTTTTTTAGCGCATTTCAATTAGCTTATTTTTCATTTTTTACCTTAATTTTATTTAAAAACGACTTTTGCATTGTTACAATCTAATAGTCTATATTTCTATATTACCTATCAACATTATAAAGAGATAAATGTTGTCCATATTATGTCTTTGAGGACTTAATATACACATGTACTGAATGTTTTAAAAATATTACATACTTTATCAATATAAAGCCCTATATATTAACCCGAAACATATCGAACAAAATGTATAGGACGCTGAGCGCATCTAGAAAGTAATATATTGGTTGAATTTTACATCACAACTGTGGCAAACAGAAATAATTTTATCAATCCCGCAATAAATAGTGCAATCCTAATTAACTTTTCCGACAAGTTGTGTTTGTGCAGCACACCGGCCGGTTGCAGTTAGTATTACAAAGCTATATAAGTCCGACGGATAAGTTTTGATTGCTCCACCTCGCCCGATCTCCCGAGCACCCCTAGCAGAATATTCAAACTTTCCTTCCAATACCTGGTTATACATACTTACTATAATGTTACATGGTAACATGGATAACAGTTAAACTATCTTACGTGTTATAGAAACTAAGTTTAGGTTATGCATATTACCATTTCCAGCTGCAAACTAAAATACATCGCCTTATGTTTTGTAGGTACCCACCTACCTAAAGTCCTATCACAAATAGTAAACTAAACGTCTCAAATTAAATTAATATTACTTAAAAATATCACTTAAATATTAAATACAAAAGAAAACATCAAAAAAAGTTGCTAAGCTACTCGTGAACAGCTGGACAGATTTTTATAATTGTATTTTTAGAATATTCCTTATATTACGAAAATGGTTCTTAGGCGGAGAAAAAATGGCAAGTATAAATTAAGGTACGTTAAGTAGGATAAGTGCGTCGAGCTAGTATCTATATTATACTAGCTGTTGGCCGCGACTCCATCCGCGTGGACTTTCATATAAACTTTGACCCCCCTTTCCACCTAATAACCCTTTTTTCCAGTTAAAAAGTATGCCTATGTTACTCTCCATCTTTTCAACTAACTGTATGCCAACAATCAGGTCGATTGATTGCTTAGCTACGGCGTGAAGGAAGGACAAACAAACAAACAATCAAACACACTTTCAAATTTATAATATTAGTATGGATGTGCGATAAAAATAGTGAAAAGAAACAGTATCTTATTATTGATTTACCATAGTTAAAATGTCTAATTTAAGTTAAAAAATATTTCCCTTCAAGGGAATATGGCAATTACATATTGATTGCTTTTTATAGCCCTTATTATTTCCTCTGATATATAAAGCAAACTAATAGATTTAAAT
>DWAJ01000620.1:0-30077 GCA_018238005.1 Eurema mandarina
CAACAAACGTTCAGCGAGTTCAACGTGATTCTTTAAATTGCCATAACTTTTTTATTTATCAACCGATTGACATGAATTAAACACTAAATGTTAAGTGAAGCTTACCACAATATATCATTGAAAACCCTATCTAGATAGGATCAGCCGTTTCTGAGATTAGCGTGCACAAACAAACAGACAAACAGACAAAAATTTCAAAAATCATTGTTTTGGGTTCTATTGCGTTAATAAAGGTCTCCTATAATATTTTTTCTCATATATCTTCAATGTACAGACAGCAACTCATTACATTTTTATTATATGCGTAGATTTATTAAATTACCAATAATTTTCTTTCAGACGCTTTCCTTTCACCATGTGATATCGACGATACGGAATGTCTTCGCAAGTCGACTCAAACGTTTTTATCAAAAACAGCAGTGGGTGTTCCCGACTACGACATAAGAGCTATTGATCCAATGGTTATCCCAGCATTGGACATACAGATAGATGAAGAACACGATATGTGGAACCATTTCAAGAACGTTAAAGTAGTTGGGTTAAAAAATCAAGATTTGAATAAGTTCAGGTTTGTTGATTTATATCATTGAATTCATCAAACATCGATAAGGAAGCAACGCTTAGTCACTAAAAATCTTTTCACTAAGACAGATGCATACAATAAAAAATGCTATTTGATAAATAATACTATTCGGCAGAAGTTTCATACAGTTTAGAGACTTTGAGCAGTTAATGACATTATATTCTTCGTTTATTTATTAATAGATAACATAATCATTATGTCATGTAAGATATCAATATTGACTTAATTTTAAAACACCGCTAGGGCTTATTGTTGGCATTTAAACATATTTGCATGTAATTCTCTGCAGGCGTTTAATTTTACACTGACTATATTGATTATTTCTACAATAAAACAAATCAGTTTGTTAACAAATAAAAAATTCATATTCGATGATTGAACAAAACTTGCTTTAAAATGACATATATTTATATAGATTTTATTAATTTACTGAGTTAATGTTTTCGTTAGCGATAAGCTAATAAATAATAAAATATACTTATCTTTAAAGTAACTTTTAAATACCACGTAATGTTTTGATGAATGACATACCTAATATGAGACACAAAAACAAAATGCATATCTATTACTATTAAAACATATTATTGGATAATAATGTAAGGTGTAATTTTTACAGTATGGACAAAAACGCCAAAGCAGTCGAGCTGCAGACGAAAGTGGACCTTGTAATCGACGGTGATATCGCCATCGAGATGAAGAAACTGAAAAAAACATTATCCGGCTCCTTTTCAATTAAAGCAAGTGCGTATAAATTGTGTTAACGACGTCATTATAGCGACCCTTTAATTACATTGTAAAGGATTGAAATTACAATTCGGCAATATTGTAACGATTTCCCTAATCATGTTGAGTAATTTGCCGTTGGAACTGGCGAATTTCAAAGGGGGATGAAATTGATTACGGTGTACTAATAATGCTGGACTAGTATTTTTTTTTTTATGTCTTTGGTATAATATTTTTCTTTGATAGAGAGTTATTTGATTCAGCCTATAAGTTTTTGTTTTATATACATATATGAATTAAATGTAACTTACCTTCATAAGAATGAAACTGTTAAAAGACTACCGCAATAAGGGGCAGTTTCATCTTTGTCATATATATTTGCGCATCTATTATAATTTAGACTGGTACATTATTTATAAAACTAGCCGCACCCCGCGGTTTTCCCCACATTTATGTATATAATTAAACACGTCAAGCTTCCTCTTGAATCAGTCTATCTGATAAAAACAACCGAATGAAAATTGGTTACGTAGTTTTAGATTTAAGCATACATAGGGTCAGACAGGAAAAAGCAACGTTGTTTCATACCATGTAATAATGATATTAAATAATAAGATATAAGCAGGCCTCACTGACTAATTAGTCCTGCATACATATAGCACATAATTAATATTAAAATCGTATAATTTCAGGTGCATTAGGTACAGCGAAATACGGCTACGACTTCAACACAGACGAGAAGCAAGTTTCGCACTTCGTAGTTGGTCCAGAAACAATCACGTGTCAACCGATCGGCGATCCCGATGTCAAGTTGAACCCAGAACTTGTTCAAGTTTTGAGAACAGGTAATAATAATATGAAAAGTTAGTACAAAAAGATAACATACAAGAAGGTTTTATTGACCCTTATCTAACTAATATTGGATGTATTTTGATTAAAAAAGTACTGTATAGATTGATTTATACTCTCTATCACTAATTCTTATAATGTGGACTAGCAGCATATCCATCTTCTAGCAGTTACTAAAAACATAATAGGTTCAATCAATCAAGGGTTTATATAGAACCTAATCTTTGAATATTTCGCTTAGATAAGATGATTTTCGTGTCATCAGAGCAGTGTTTTGGTGTTGTCTCAAATGCTAGGATACATAATACTTTTATTACCGTATATGAATAAAATATTTGGTATAAACTCAAATATTTATTTATTTATTTATTATTAATTAAAATCTCATAGTTATAGAATTGTACTCATGTGCAGTGATGGGAGAGATTGTCGTATTTTATTTATTTAATTATACTAAATATATTAAAAGTATGTGAGTATAACTAAATATCCATAAAATATATATTTAAAACCAAAGTAGTAAACACAGGTAAACCGCTTTTTACTTATGAGGTGAATAACACTTCCACGACTATCTACTAATTAAATAAAACAATTAAAACCCCAACGAGTTTTATAATATTTAAACACAGCTATCTTTTAAAATTCAAATGTTCATTTTCAGATCCTGAATTGCAAGAAGAAAGAGAACACTGGAGGACAAGTGCCAAGGATAACAATAAGAAAATCCTTTGCGCTATAGTTGAAAAGGCCTACGTAACCGTTGTTCACAATATTAGGGCAGCTGCGAAAGTACTGCCTAAAGAAGCTTTCCTTAAAGGAGTTTAAAGTATTCACACTCAAATTTAAAAATAAAATGACTTCATGTTTTTAGTTTTTATTCATTTTGCTTTGTACCTTTAAATAAATAAAAACACAAACCTTCTCGAAAAATGATAATATTTATTAAACTAACACTTGAAAAATATAATAATAACTTTGCTAAAATAACCCAAAGTTAAGACTAAAACCCTTTTCTTGTTAGATAACATTTACTTACATTGTTTTTAAAGATCGTCATAATGTATAAAAATAATAAACCCATTACTCATAAGTCTCGGTGATAAGGTTTTGGCGAGCAGTCAATGACCTGTACTTAAAGTGAAGGGTACTTACTACGCTGTTAATCGACACGTATATATGAGTTTCGAATTATAAAATGTTCAATGCTTTTTGTTTGCCGTGCTTTGTATGGTCAAAACCAAAAAGGGGGGTGATATTGGGGTGATAAGGAATCTTTGTGACTTGTCTCGTAATTATTTATTATACAAATAAAATCTCTGTTCTCAATTACAACGCGAAGACACGACAAGAAATGTCACTTCGTCTATAACATAAAAATTAATCGCCAGAATATTTCTTTAAGTACGAATTTGGTGGTTATTTCATATTAAAGGTAAATATGCCTAAATCTACATGTAGGATAGGTAAAACGTGAATGTGAATGAAGTCGCGTTGGGCCAGCTAGTTTTAAATATTTTTCTTAATACCTAAAACCTTTGTCCCACTAGGCACGAGTGCTGTCTGCAGCACAGTGTCAACTCGTAAACGCCTAGTTGGGCACGGGCCTAAAACAACGACAATTTCTTTAAAAGTAACAAAAGTGCACTTCTAAAATAAAAGTCTTGTTCACGATTTTTCGAATAACTCCCTAAAGTGACAACGTACGCAAGTCATATTTTTCGTTTACAAGATTTAGGAAGAGGCGGTCCAAGTGTCTTTTAAAATACTTACGTGCCGTTAGAATTTAATGCATACATTATTTTGATAATAAAACATTTTAATGTGACGTTTATTTATACGATACAGCCATGTGTGAAATTGCGGGCCTTTAAATGTTCGCGAGATGTAATAAAGATACATATTAGAGTAAATTTATATTCAAGGTTCATTAACATTTGCTTGTCTCATAGAAAATCGGCGATCATTTTTAAAAGCGTTCTTGATTTATTAATTATGAAAGCTACGTACGACGAAGTGAAGTGAATTTATTAATAAAATATGATAGCTACAAAACAGTACTCTTCTGAAGTACTAAAATGTATCTATTGAAATATTATCTGGCTCTGGCTTTGATTCATTAAAATTTACTATTTTGTATGCAACCTTATTAAATATTCAATACAATTAATGATTTCAAAACAAATCGAGAATACCTAATTCAGTCTAATTGAGTACTTGTGTTGTAATCAATACTAATTATAATATTATAAATGTAGAATTAAAATAAAGGTATCAATCTTTGATAAGATAAAGGCTATCATAGTTTGAGCAAGTATTTAGATCATAATATGCTGCCTTCGGAAATTGACGTTTTGTACTGCTGTATCTATAATATAAGGTTTGATATATTATATTTTTTGGACCCGGAATTGTATTAAGCATTTTATGCAGGTATATAAGCGTCTTACCTTTCTACTATTTGTGAAAGTGACTTTGTAGTGTAATTTATATATTTCTGTTTTAAACAATATTATTACAAATTCAGCAAAAAAGTATTATAATGTTTATATTTTATTAACACGAATTTAAAAAATCCAATGATTTAGTATTGTGAAGTATTTTACAGACAATCAAAGTTTATAAGCCTCATACCTAAACGTCGGAATAACATAAATTAATACCTCATTTTAGGCTTATGTATAAAAAGATGATATACTGATTTTTTACGACAAACAGATACAGGAGTGTCTTAAAGTTGACTTTTAAGGCTTCTTAATAGTTTATTATGCTCAAGGATATATTATCATATATCCTTCGGTTTATGCATTTATCATTTTTTTTCTTTTGAGTTTTTATTTGTCGCGAAGGCGATATACGTCTTTTATAAACAAATAATAAATTAATAACAGTTCAACTGCTCTTGAGTTTTTAGCGACGACACTAACCAAACATTTTTATATACTTATAATATATTTTTATTATTTCATTAATTCCAGTAAAAAGAATCCTCTAGCCTATCCTGTTTATACATGGTCTAATTTATTTGCATATCAAATTTTAGTCAAATCAATTTCATAGTTAACTTATTAAATACAGTTTTCTTTCGTATTTTCCGTTCCCGTGCAATACCATTTTAAAAAGTATACTATGTGTTAATGCAAGGACAAATATCCGTACATATCTACCAAATGTCGGCCAAATCTATTCAATAGTTATTTCGTGAAAGAGCACCAAATTCATACTAATATTATAAATGCGAAAGTAACTCTGTCTGTCTGTCTGTCTGTCTTTCCATCACGCTTAAACTACTAAACCGATTAGAACGAAATTTCGTACAAAGATAGTCTAAAGCCTGGGGAAGGACATAGGTTACTTTTTTTTTAATCAACCTCGAAAAGGTTGCGCGAGGGATCGAAACTTTTTATAATGTTACGTGTATTCACGGACAAACCGCTGAACCGATTGTAATGAAATTTGGTACATAGATTGTCTAGAGCCTGAGATAAAACATAAGTTACCTACTTTTTAACGGGAAAAAAGGGGTTATAAGGCGGGTTCGAAGTTTATATGAAAGTCCACGCGAACGGAGTCGCGGGCAACAGCTAGTATATAATATGTAGTAGGTAGTAGTGTCGTTACACTATTTTCGTTCGTTTGTTCAGTTATTTACGTTTCACATGAGCTTTTTGTACTTGCCTTATTAACGTTGGGGATGCCCCACCTCTTTAGTCTAGAGATATTTAAGCTTAAAGGAAACTGAGTCATGTGGCTACCCTTGAATATAGACCGTGCATTTTATACATATCTGAGAAACAGCTTCAGACACCTCGTTGCGACACAAACATCTACATATAACATTTAATAAATATGTTGAGATTAATAATTTTTATATAGCCATTAGATCAATTGAGGATTTTGCAATTAATAACATCTTTTGGTTCTCAGTTGTTGTTGTTAGTTGCTTTTTGTATTACGATCTTGATATTTGAGGCGTATTATTTCGTAATTTAACTTTTGAATCTTCATAACTTTACACCGTCAATATATACATGAATATCTATATCCACTTTCCATAAGCTGTGTCGCCATCTCTTTCGCATTACAAAAAAATATCAAACATATCTCCGAATATTAAAACCAAAGAATTTTTAGTATTATAATTAATTAAACACTTGGTTGTAATTGTAGAAATAATGATCTGCTGGTATTTTACGTGCTATTATTGGATGGCATTTAAAAACACGTCCCACAATACGTGAGGTTTTTCAAAATGCAATAAAAGCAAAAAATAACACTTCCTTAATTTGCAGACAAAGTTCTATATCAGTCAAATTTATGGTTTTATCTATAATATATACAATAAAAAAGTAATGAAATTCCTAACGAAATTAACAATACATTTTTACTGATTTTTCGAAAAACTGGTTTATCTCAATAAATTAGATTTCAATCTTTTCAATAAGGTTCATTAGATGGTATCATGTCATAAAATAATAAAATGCTGCTGATGGATTATTAACATCTCGTTAAAATTTAAAACGAAAAATACGGCGAAGTATCGTTTTTTTAGTAGGTAATTCTTTTGGTCTATCATTATTGGATATAAGCAATGTCGCGTGGTTTTACCCGCGTAATTTCCCTTCCTGTAGCAATATTGTGATAAAAAGCATTCAATGTGTTAATCCAAGGTTTTTGTGTACTTGCATGTCCAGCCAAAGTAAGAATAATAGGTATATACGTAAACACGTTCTTCTTCATAAAAACTTTTAAATTAGTTCTAGGATCCACAAATAAATGAACCTTACTAAAACTTTAACAAGCTTCGGAATATTTGATTAGGAAGATCTACTTAAGCATCTATAAACGTTAAGAACTTTGTTTAAATTTTCCTATATTTGCCTCATTTTTTAATCCCAAATCTCTAAGCTTCTTTGACGGCGTTTACCTTCCAAAAATAATACACCTACCCTCTTAAATAAATGATAAAATGCCCTTCTAACAATCTTTGAAGGAATTTGCAAAGAGAATCGAATTACAGAAACGTTTGTGACACAAATATACAATTATTTTGTATTTTATTTGCAGCGACAAGTTATTTTATTTCAATGTAACTGGATATTACGTACACATCGGTGAGCTTCAAGAGTTCGTCTTGCGCCAGCTTTGAAGAAATTCAATCAAGAATTCGGGGTTTTATCAACGACTCTGACTCAATGTTTGACAAGTAAAATGATACCATAAAATATAGTTATTTACACGGGGGATATTACGTTTATCCTGAGAGAAATATAATTGTGATTGTATTATTTGTTTATTTATTTATTCTTCATTACATGTACAATGAAAACATTCAGATATAAACATTTAAAGCTACCATGCACATGTAATTGGCGGGCTTATCACTAATCCTACTGATTTCTACCAGGAAACCAGGTTTATTGTGTTATTTAATAAAAATATATGTTGATTGATATAAATAGATATTATATTAAATTAATTAAATATATAGTTAGTGGCTTATGTTGTGAGTGCATTTTCGTACTTCAAGGGATATTCTAAAAAAATTATTAAAGAAATCGGTTCAGCTGCTCTTGAGTTATGCACATTTAGCGATTAACATCTATATTATAGTTTTAAGATAATTAAATTTAACTATATTGTAGTATATGTGGGTAGAGTGTTATTTGTCTCGGGCGTATTGTCTTAATCAGTGAATACTACAGATATAATATTAAAAGTCAATATTTATGTACGTAATAATCAACGTGTCTCTCTTGATTTATTATAATGAGATATAGTCAACCCTTGGATATAGTCAACCAATGCCAGATTAATTTTATCCTTAGTCATTAGGTACATTGCAACATCAACGCGTAATTAGAGCTATTAGTTGCTATAACCGATGCATGATTATTACTTAATAATATGGAACATCTTCATTCTTAGCACGCTTAAGATATTACTATTCTTATTTAGATACTAGACTCGCTCCAAGGTTTCATCTGCATACCCGTAACTAGGGAATTTATCGTAGGAAATGTTTAATAACCTATGGCATTCTGCTGCACAGATAAACGCATTTAAACAATACCTATGACTTTATATCATGGTCGCGGAAGAGTCTGCAAAGGTGCCCCTGACCTGCAGTGTGAAGTAACACCGTAAGGTTTTTATTAATAGTTCCTTTCTTCAAGATTCATGGCTATTGACGAATATATATATGACGATTTCTCTCCTATAAAGAAAGGTTTTATATCACTTTCAAGTTCCCATCCGGTGTCTATCTACCTTTTGCTATGTACCTATTATGTTTTGCTAATATCTAAACCTAGGCAACGAAAATAAGTGAATTTATGTAAATACTTTAAGTGTTAGGAGGAAAGTTATGTACATACTCGTAACACATAGTATTGCTGAGAGTAATACTGGCAAAACCGTAAAATGTAGCAAGTATAAGAATTAACTATCGCACACATAAGATTTTGCAATCGATTGCTGCAAGCTTTTAACAATTCACCATTTCATATTTGTAACATGACGAAACTTGCAGACTTCAATCAATAAATTATCCTCTTATACCTAAAACATAGGTCAAATATCTAAATATTAAATTAAATGCGCTAAACCTTGAAACTAAGTAGTCTTTCAATTTTGAACCACGACCATTTTTAGAAATGATCACGAATTATTAACAATTTAGATAATATTATGTATTTTATTTGATGTGTAGGTGTCAATTCAAGATTTTTTAGGATTTTGACTTAATAAAGTTTAATTGAGATACATAGCACTCTGCAACAATTACTTCTTCGTCCTACAAATTATTATTAATGCCTTATTTCTGTAGGTCGAACCACACTTTCTTATGTACGTTAATAAGTCAAACATCTTCGTTGATGTCGTAATGTATGTAAGAAGCCTCCAATCGAACGGTAATCATATAAATGTCGTGACTTTGCGGTGCAAAATTATGAGATTTAATGCAGTTGTTTCGCTACTACCATTAAAACAACAGTTTATATCATGGTAACGGCTGTATAATATTCTAAAGTTAAAAAATCGTTTTCCATTTTATTGTAAATATAAAATTTAAGAGGCGATTGTGTATTAATTGTTCGATATGCAAATATGTAATAATTACGTGACCGTTTTATCATGTTAAGACTTAGGTTCCGCCATCAATATCCCTTAAATTGGACCAAAATCGTGACCTATAACGGCACCAATGACTGACCATCATTCCTCTTGTCATTGGTCACTTTTTAAAAAAATAAACTCAGTGTATAAAAGTGGTGCCGTGAGTCGGACCTTTTCCTCAAGATCGCAGACCGCGAACAAGATGCTTCTCAAATGTTTGCGTGCTTGTATTCTATTTAGTATATTAAACACGTGCTGTGTGCAATTTTGTGATGGCCAATTAAGCTTGCTCAAGTTTAAGAACTATGAACTTGGTAAGTGTTTATATTGAAATGGTTAAGATTTGTAAACTTTGTATTATTACGTCTTAATGAAACCTTAATTTGATTTCTAATGAATTCTACAAAGTCTGAAAAACATCAAATTCAAGTGAAAAGCTCTTCAGTTACTATTCCAGTTTTGTCTCTTTATACAATATACTTAGTGAAATAAAATAAATAATTAACCTTTGTTTATGTAGATATTCAAAACTTAATTCATTAAATGAAAAAAATAAAAAAAGAAAATATATAAAAAATAGAGATCGTTATAGAGAGAATTACACGTAGGGATTTTATTTCTTTTCTATGTTGTAATTTAGGTAAGCATAGATTTTGGAATTTAACTCTAATTGTATACTAAATAGTCTGTAGCTTATACGTACGATAATGTGTACCATGTGTAAATAAATGATATATAAAAAATTTGATAATATTATGTTGTATCGAAACCAATAATTTACATAATAACAATTTTATTAATATTCATCACATAGTTAATTTGATTCTCAATATGGTTTAATCGTGCGATGTACCGTGTAAATCGTATTAATTTAGACATCAGCTTTACTGAGTTTTGTTGATATTAATACATAAATTTTTGCTATTAAACTCCTAATATTTGAACATAATTCACATCTGTTTAAGCATACATGACATTATAATATTGTTTATCGTTATTACTAATTAAAATAAATGGAGCAGCAAGGTGTTGTGTATTTCGTAATTTCAATATCTAACTGGATTTGAGCAACATACTTATTTAAATTTTACAAAACCTGCCCGTAATATATTAAGAAAATAGTTTAAGGCCTAACCTTTAGATACAATAATGTATTTCAGCATTCTATCGCAAGCCTTACCTACCTTAGCTACCTAGAGCCTAGATAGGTCTCGTTTGGGTTGGCTTTGTGACATTAGATTGATGCATGCTTAACGTATTTATGAAACAAAACGCTTTAGCTAAGTTATATTGGATTATTTCTTGATTTAAATTATAAATATACAACCGATTTTAATAAAAGCAATTCCCCAAGAAATAATTATAAAAAGAATGTGTTCATACTAAACTCTTTAAAATAAATGCGGAAATATTTTATTAACGAGTACACTATTTTTTTACTAATTTAGGCTGAAATTTTGTATAGTGAACGTATCCATTGTACGGTCAAGGTCAAGGTAGGCAATGGCCGAGAAAAGAATTAATATTAAGTTATTTAAAAAAACTATGTTGTTAGAGTTTATTAACCCCGAATTAATAAGTTTTCTATTGAAGTGACTTTGAACGCGAAAAGCCACAAATCAGTGATTTAATTAAAACTGTACATTACTAACATACTACGGTCTTCAAATAAGCATACGTTGACCTCGTAAATTGTAGATCATCCTTTCGCTACATTCTACCGCCAAATTGAAATAATTAAAAAATAAATAATCTTAATACACCAAGGACGCAATCAAGGATATTGGGTCCTTATTATTTTAAGAAAAAATCAATAATTAGTTACTTACTTAGCCTATAAATGTTTATAGTTTTTTTTCGTAAGCAATGAATAATTTAACTAAGTCAATGAACCAATCACTCTTTGTTCTGAGATTGTTATCACGCTAACCCGCTATAATTATAGGCTGTGATTATTGTCGTTTGTACTCTACATAGCATATAGGTACTTAGTAGATATGTAATGGACCATGAGGCTAAATTTGCGATGACTAGTAATTAGTTGTTTTCTTTTGGTAGTGCTAGTCGATACTGGATGAACTAGTTTTGGTTATTATTAACTACATTCAGTTAATATTTGCACTTATTGTCGCTTAGGTTTTGATGAATTCCATACATAATAATTTTATAAATTGTATTTTGTTTATTGGTTTCAAAATAACAGATTACGAGAATTTTATAAGTGAAAATTGTTATTATACCTACATACGTATTAAAGCATCATCTAGTTATGTTCCAAGTCTTTTTATAGCTTGAACAACTCTGTATAAAAAATTTTTATTCCTTTGGTAAATACATACTTATCTAGTCTAAAGTCAAAATTAGACAACAAAAATTATAAATTCTCGGTTTTACCGCTAACAAAATATTATCTAACACTCCGTTCGGCACTGTTACACAATTGCGAGCTGCTAATCCTGCAAGATTATTTCGTTTACTTTTTTCAAACTAGGCTACATTACAGACATTAATATGGAGATACATGAGATACATATCTGCTTGGAAATTATATTATTACCAAAGTCAAATACTGACATAGCCCATTATTACCAACCGAAAGTTGCAATGGTTCTAAAAAAATTGTTCTTAAGCAACGTTTTAACCCTAGGATGCTAACATAATTTAAATGGCCACGCATAGTAACAGGGGTGACGTGTCCCCCGTTATTAAAGGACAAAAAAGACATTTGTATAATGAAAAAGGAATATTTTGGAAGGCCTACAACAAGATCGACCGATCTTAGCAAGCTCTATTATGCTAAGAAACTATTAGATACGTATCTCTTATGGTTTTCATAAATTTACTTTGGACACAATTTCATTACGAAGCGTCTAATAAAAATATAAGATACCTACCGGTAAATTAAAATAACACTTAATAAAATATACAGTATGTAAAAAAGGGTAAACCTACCTAAGCAAACATTTTATGGGATGTAAAATTTACATTTTGCTATTACGAATTTTTTACCCTTTTTTAAATTTTATAATGCTCACATATATTGTAACTTGTTAATTACAGAAAAGTACCTCACTTAGCCTTTTTTATTTCATTATTTTTTGTGAAAATTGAAGGAATTTGAAAGAATCGTATTGGCATGGCTCCTATTATAAGGTGTGGTATCATAAAATAACTACTGAAATGCCTTTGAGGTAAAAATGTAATCCTTACTAAGTAGTATTAGTAGGTAAGGACTACTGTTGTAAATGCGAAAGTAACTGCCTGTCTTTTCATCACGCTAAAACTACTGAACCGATTAGAACAAAATTTGGTACAAAGACAATCTAAAGCCTGGGGAAGGACATAGGCTACTTTTTAACTGGAAAAAAGGTTTAAAGGGGGGCGTGAAAGTTTATATGAAAGTCCACAGTCAAGACAACAGCTAGTACCTTATAAAAGAGGAAGGAGGGAAAATACATTCTAGAAATTATTCTTGTTATAATAATATGTTCCCACTTCCAATAGACGTAGGTGTTATTATTATATGTATGTAACCTATGAGTAACTTTTTCTTATCACTATGGTCGCTTGGAAGGTAGCTTCCTAGAGGTACAAATTGATAAATATTGTCAGAACGATTATATTTGAGTCTCTATGATTTTTGTATAGGTCCTAATTTGTCAATAACGTGATTTGTTATTTTCATTTCAGACAATCTAAATGCCCTAACCAATTAATCTTAAAAATCTTTAATGACTTTCTAGTAATGACTCATTCAAATACTATTATTGACTAGGTATTTTAGGTATTTTGGGTACACCTCATATAAAATTAATTTATGTTTCCAGCGCCGACACAACCTCCACTACCATTCCCACCGTGTCGAGCAGATAATATAGAATGCTTGCGTCGTGGTTTACGAACATTTTTCTTTCTCATGAATTCGCGATATTTTGGTATGACTCCGGTTGACCCTTTAACATTGAATAGTGTGACAGTAGCCGTCCCAGATGAACAAATGTCGTTTTTACTCAGAAAGGTCAACGTCACTGGTGCAACTTGGACCAAAATTATCGATCGAAAGTTAGTAATTTTATAAGTTCAAATGTCTAAAAATAAACACAATATCTTATTCTATTAAAATAATTTATTAACCGTCAATTTCTTGTCACGATGTTGCGTAGGAATTAATACATAATTTCGACACTCAACATATCGGGGATGTAACTCAGTGGTAGAGTGTCTGCTTCGCATGCTGAAAGTCCTGGGTTCAAATCCCAGCATCTCCAAATTAAAATTTACATTTTCTGTTTTTTTATAAAATATAATTTATATTTTGATACAGTAATATTAAATTAATTGAACAAAAATATTATAACTGTTTTTTGCGATGTGATAATTTTTTTGTAAAATTAATAATAATATTCATAGTCCGGTTAATAGTTACATCCATCTAATACATATTTAAAATATGTATCATAAAATAAAATATGTTGGAAACATACTTTATTTTATAATATTTTTCTTACAAACACGAATCGTAATGTGATTATATTATTTAGGTACCTACCTACCTAACATTAAGTTGATATCATGTACAGTTTTTTATTCACATCTATATTTCCTTATTTTTCTGGTATTTCAGGTTTAACCTGCAGAATGGAAAAAACGGTGTTCTTTTTAAAAGTGATTTGCACATTGTCGGCGAAATTACTATGAGTTTAGCAGGAAGGTCGGATCCTTTCGTGTCATATATAACAATGGACTTGAGTGAGTCAATCGCTTTAATTACCATGACTATTATTTATCTCGCCTATACCTATACTGGGATGTCCGCATAAGAACTTGCCCTTAAAAAGATATTTTAGATTCCTAGATTCTGAACATAGTCCTACAAGACCATTAATCATTACTATTCAGAACATTCGTAATAACAAAGTTATCTTTAGAAAAATTAACTATCAACTATCTAACGGTGTCTTAATGAAATTTTCTTCAAATATATTTTAAGATGATGTTGAAACAAACATTACCTATTCATGGAGTGGGCAACGTGGGTATGATAATGAAGACTATATCCTGATCGGCCAAGAAAGAATTACAGTGAGGAACTCTAGGAACCCATCTTTCTACTTGCAGCCTAGTAAGAGTTAAAAACTTATGATAATATAAAAAACTAACTCTACTGATCTTACTTTATAAAAATTTCTTAATTCATCATGTACAGCACTTTCAGTTTTAATTTTCTAACTTGTACTCATTCTATATTACCCTATGTAAATAATTCTGTTGCTATTCTATTTTCCTTCCTTTCAGATTTGGTCAGTGAAGAGGGTGAAACAGGTAAAAAGCTAACACATAAATAATGTTAGGAAATATTGAAATGTAACTCTCTTGTTCCTATATCATCTTCTGTAAATAATCTTGTTTCTATTTCTTACATTCCTTTCAGATTTGATCAGTGAAGAACAGAAATCATCAGGTAAAAGGCTAACACATAATAACTAACCAAATAAGAAATTTAAAATATTTTCTGAGGGTCCTGACTCCTGATGGTGGTTTAATTTAATTTAACTTTTAACTGTGAATACATTGTAGTTGGGATATTTTACAATAAAATGTTTCAGGTGGAACTGAAGATGCCTACATGATCGAACAAGTATTGCTGTCAAGAAGTGTTTACTTAGATTATCTGTCAAGTGAAGTTACCATAGCTTTGATGCATGCTGTTGTGGATAATTTTAGACTATTTGCGAATCAAGTCCCTGTAAAGAATTTTTATGTGTATAGTTCAAAATAAAAAAAAATATGAAAATACAAATTTTTATTTTAAACTAAAAGATTGTATGATGTATGAAAAGCAACTTTTATACAATATTAATAGACAAAATCACAGATATTTTCTTAATGATTATTATAAATTATCAAAATGCATCACCTAATGATTCTTCCATAAACTTTTTGTATATAGCCATAAAGTTGGCAACAAAAGCTTCAAGATGGAATATGGCTTTATTACCTAATCGCATTCTATGCTCAAACATAGCAGCATTACTTGCGACTTGACATTTCATAGCCATATCACAGTTTCTTACTAGTTCTTTTAATAAACCTGAAAATATCATATCCGGTGGTACTCCATGTATTATTAACTCATACAACTTTTGTCTTACTTCACCTAGCTTCTTTGGAGATTGCTCTGATAAGATCATTGATGCTGTCTCTCTGATAAACTGCTGCCAATCTGGCTCTGGTACCTTTTGATCAGGTGTAAACGGATACTGCTGAACCTTACATGCTTCACACATCAATAAAGCACGACGTAAATTTCGGTCTGCACATTTCGCAATACGTAAAGCTAGTTCTAAAGGTAAACTAAGACCTTCCTTTTTACATACATTATGTAAAACACTTGCAATTTCATTTTCCGTAGGGGCTGGTACTCTTATAGTTAAACAACGAGATCTAATAGCTGGGATAACACGAGATATAGAATTAGCAATAAGAATGAGACGACAGGTTGCAACATATTTCTCCATTGTGCGACGTAAGGCATGTTGGGCATCTTTAGTCAAGTCATCAACTTCATTTAAAATCACTACTTTAAATTCTCGTTGGCCAGACGAATCAATCTGATGTGTAGCTGCTACGTTTTTAACAAGATCCATAATCACAACTCGATCGTGAATGCCAACATCAGTAGGATTCACCTCTATGTGGTAGTTACTGCTTACTGTCATTATTTCTATTTTCTTATTAGAAGGTGTCGTAAAATGCATTGTTTCTTGACGTAACCTTTCAACTCCTGAACCATACAGTTCACGTAATAAGCACATAATTCTTGTTTTTTTACCGGCACCTGAAGGACCGTAAACGAGAAGATGAGGAAAGTCACTTTGCTGCACTAGGCTTTTCAATCTCACAGCTTGATCTTTATGGTAGTCGAGCTTCATTAAATCTCTTGGACGGTGTTTGTCAACCCAGAGACTCATGGTAAAGCTCGATATTAATGTATGAAAGCAGAAATTTATTTCAATTTTCAATTTAAATTTTAAACTTTGTAAATTCTGTTGGTGTTATGACAATTGACATCCACATTCCACGGTTGGATTCAAGACTTATTGGCGCTAAAAAAGAAACAACAGATAACATCTTAATTGTTAGCGCAGATATGAATAAAAAATTAAAAAAAATAAATTATGGTACGACTATTAATACGAGTAAATATATTAATAAAGTTAATTATTTACAATTTTTTTCTTTTTTATAATGTGTGTATTGTGTAGCCTTAATGTTTCAATTTATGAAAAAGCCTGTTATATCATAAATTTCAGAATGTATTTAATAATAAAACTGTTTAAAAATAGATAGTATTTCGTCATTTTATTATATTAAAATGATAAAATTACTGTTCATTCATTGATTTGCGTACTTCTAAAATATAAATAACACTCTTAAAATGTTTATTTTATTATAAGGTTCACAAATCTAGGTGGATAATTAAAATTTTTAAAAATTTGTTCAGACGACTATTAAATTCAATGTAAGATGAAATTTTTAATAATGAAGAAAACTGGTAACGCAGCCGAAAAATTGTTAATTATCTATAAGATTGCTACTTAAGGTTTTTGAATCCATTCCATAGTCAAGAAAAAAAATTCAGTTGTCAGTTCAATTTGCCACTGACCAATGTGACAACTGTGAACTGAGTACCACTGACAAACGTCAATTATCATCTGTCAATTGTCATTCACCGTTCAAGCGTTAGTGCAAACTGTAAACGAGAATCAAATTTTACGTAGATATTGTTTGAGCTATGTAAAAATAAGATATGTTCTAAAAAAACTTATACAGTTTATAGCCCATTGAGGCAGCTTCACAAAATCTATAATTAACACATTTAATTCAATGATACAGAAAATGTTATTTGTATATGGTGCCGTTGTTCAAATATTATTTGTAAATTATATTTATGGTGAACAATATAATCTATTTGGCGAAGCTGGTCAAGCATACGCATTAGAAGTTAATATTGGTCATCCTCCGCAAAAGGTAAGAACAAATATAAAATTAAAACGTGCTACATGTAACTTCAATGTTTATAGAACTCAAACCTGTCAGACATAAATATTGATTTTGTTCTTAGGTTTCCGTAAGGGGACGTTTTTAGCGTGAAATTTGATAACACTGTTTGTGATGTGTTATACTAGAGAATGTATACATTTAGAAGTGTGAAATAGAATAGATACATGAATATATCTTTTAGTTCAACTTTTTTTGTTTTGAATATTTTATAAGAACTTAACTATTTTACCATAACTGATAAAACTTACCTTAGTGTACAGATAAGTGAATCTATGTATATTTATCTATAAGTAAATAGCAAAAGTTTATTTAATATTTTTTAAGCACTGGTATTTTTCCATCCTTAATTTATTTCAGTTGATATCAAAATAAATAATATAAATATAAGATAAAAATTAAAGAAATGTGTTTAGAATTTGTTTATCCATATACTTGTAGTTAAATTAAGATTAATTATATATTTTCTGTATTTCAGTTGCATGTTTTGGTTGACACAGGCAGTACTACATTAGCTATAGCTTCCTACGCCAGGAAAGATAGTGGCATATACTTCCATCAAAAAAACTCTACCACACTTTTTAATAGTGGAAAAGAGGTAAATATAATAAAAAAACCTACAGATATTAATGATTTTGAACTCTTCTCTCGGTCTGTCTGTTTAACTTAATAAACTTTGAATTTTAGAAAGTTGGGTTAAACATATAATAAAAGCTTAAGTTTTGCTTCATATAGGTATAACAGAATTCAAAATGATTTCTGGTAAATGCACTGGCACATTGTTATTTATTTTGGACACCTTGAAACTTACAACTGCATGACTGGCCAATTTTCAAAATTGATGGTTAATTGTTTTTTATTAAATAAATAGTGCCCCACACAGTTATTTTTTAGCATATGTAAGGACAGAAAGAAGAAGGGACTTTGTTTTATACTCTGTAATGATGATGATATTACTTATAGTGGTATAATAAGCTGGAAGCATTGTAAGGGTTGACACTAAAATTGATTTCAGGGTATTGAAAATGCAATTAGTACTTTAATGATTATATTTTTTTTCAGGTACAGGCAAAGTATTCTCAAGGAACCTGGAGTGGCCATTTAGCATCAGACTTTGTTCATTTTCCGTCATTACCACTAGTCCCAGAAGTAAAGAGTGACATTGCACTTATAACAAAGAGCTATAAGTTTTTTATGAATGGGTCCGGCTGGCAGGTAAGAATTTATTCTTTTTTTCTTAAAAAAATGGATTTTAGAAATTACTAATTATGTGTTTGTTTTACTTTAAAGTTAAAATAAATTAACACACTGTATATGTTTCTTCAGTTTTTAGATTCCAAAATTTTTTTATTTTAAAAAATTTATGTAGTACAATTTACTGTTTGTTTTTGTTACAAGATACTTTAGTTTAATGTCCTCTCTCAATCTTGAATGTATCTATTAAAAGTTCTGAAACAATAATATAATTCACTTAATTTTTTTCTTATGAAAAATATATTTTTAAAATTTAAATATACACATTTCAGGGTCTCTTAGGACTAGCCTATTTACCAGTAGCAGCCTGGGGTGAGAATGTTGTAGTAGGGTCATGGTTGGATTTTGTAGAAAGAGCTGTTCATAGACCAATGTCATTTGAACTAAAATTATGTGGGACTTATAACCCTGAAAATGCTACACATTATGGCAATTTGAGAATGTTTGGTGAGTATATATTCTTGGTAAAAGTACATTTACATACATTTTTACTCATACTAGGTGTTCATATAAATGAAAGACAACAAATAAAAATTATATTAAATAAGAAATAAACACTGTACCTTGAAACAAAATCTAAATACAATACATTAATAATTACCATTTTATACAAATGATCAAACAGCTTCCAGCCAACCATTATTTGAACTAATAATAATTTAATAGTATAATAATATAAATATTAATTAAAAATTAACCTTTTTTTTTAATTTTACAGATGACAAAAATGCAAGCAACATCAGTAATGAGTTTTTATTTCGCACGCCAATTCTGAGGAAACGGTGGTATGAAGTGGGAGTATTATCAGTTCATCTGATAAATTCCACAAATGGAATTAGCAGGATTAATAATACAATAGATGATTTTAATAAAACTATTGATGATATAGATGAAGATATGTGCCGAGAGTTAAATGTTGAAAAGGGAATTGTTGATAGTGGAACAACAAGTATTCGATTGCCTGATGCTATATTCCGAAAGGTAATATTGAATACAGTAATACAGAATATTGTATTTGAAGGTTGATGATCAAATTTCATATTTTGAATATATTTTTGAGAACAAAATTGAATTGACACAATACATACTGCTGCTATAAGCTTATAGAATTATTGAAAGTAATGTTCTTTATTATAATAAACTAAATAAAATTATAAAATTCTACTCATTAAGCAAGCACAGATGTAAAAATAAATTTTTTAATTGGCTCCTGACACATACTTATGTCTTGACAGAAAAATTATTATCTTTGCACTGATTCATTGTCTTACATTAATACACACTTACTAACACTAATTCATATACACAAAACCTATTCTTTTATGAAAAAATAAATGTTCATAGTCTTGGTTGGCCTGGAGTTCCATAACACAGGTTTGTTCCTAGTATGGACTCCAGTCTCTCACAAAAGTGTTTTCTTGTTAATATGTGATTTCTGTTAATTGTGTAATACTTATGTTACCTTTGTGAAGAGAAAAATAAATGATTATTATTGTTATTTACTTTTTAAGGTGGTGAGTGAACTGAGCAATTCGGCTCAAACATCCAATATGCTTATACTTGATGAATTCTGGTATCATGGAGAGGTATGTTACTAAAAGCAATAGCCTATACAAACACCAGTTAAGCAGTTTAATTAATAGATTTGTGATTTGATTTTGACCATATATCTATTTATAGAAAAATATTTCGTTTCTTAATTATTTTTAACAAAATTTTTTTCTAAGTTTATGATTGATCAAAATTTTAATAAGTCTATAGTATTCTAAGGTTGTTTATGAACAAGTTTTTTCAACTAAATATTTTTTTAGGCTGCATGCTGGCCAGAGCCTCAAGAGTGGAACTTACCATCTCTTGCAATCAATTTACTCAGTACTGAGGCAGATAATCAGTATTTTACATTAGAAATACCAGCACAGGTAAGTTTTTCTACATAATAATATCCGAAGAACCCAAAATATCCCAGTTTGAGAGTATATATTTTAATGAGTTCTTTCAGTTTGTCTCCTCATGTAAAACGATTACTGGCTAAGGTTAAAGAGTTTGGACTTTACTTTTTAAAGTGTAAATCTTTAATAGTACATTAGCTTTTTAAGGCCGGCAACACACTCGAGACGTTACGAGTGCTCATGGGCGGCGCTGATCACTTTCCATCAGGTGACGCGTCAGTTCGTTTGCCCCCTATTATACCTATAAGAAAAAAAAGCTTACATTGAAGTATTAACCCCAGTACTAATTTTGTAATAATAATACTTGTGCTAGGAGCGTGTGCAGGCAAATTTTTAGTTTTTTTAAGACCTAAGTTGGAAAACTCGCGGCTCTTACCCTCTCTCTAATGCTCTTGTTGTTACAGTGATAAGTTATTATTTAAAAGGAATAATAGACTAATGAGAATAAAGAAAATATAAGTTCTTTGATGGAATTTTTCTTAATTTTTTTGCATTCTATAATATATGTTAAGAAAAAATGTAATGTATACAATTTTTATGAATATATTTCAGAATTTCATGAGAGTGGTAACAGCACGTAACAACAGCGGTGAGAGTGGTACTGTGTCTGAGTTTTGTTATAAACTTGGGCTAGAAGCTGGAGGGAGAGAAACTGTGTTAGGCTATACTGCTATGGAAGGGTTACAGGTAATATTGAATTTCTAGCGAGTTGATATATTTTTTATTCACACTTATATCCTACCCATAACTTTATACTCTACACCCTACCTTTATTACTCTGCTTAAGGACTATTCTCGTTTTATATGGAGGTTTCAAATTTCTATATACTTTTTAAAAATCACTTGTATACTACTACATTAAATTTATTATAAGTAACAAACATATTTTATTAATACCATGATGTACATAATATAGTTAAAACAGAACTAAAATTAATTTACTAAGCAGAGTTGTTGGAAATTGGAAACTTTAACCAGGTGTTATTTATGTTTCAGGTCCTCTTCAATAGATCAGCCAGCTGGATTGGCTGGAAGTCTTCAGATTGCGGATCAAACGCTAAAGTATCAGGTCCTTACAACACCACTAAGTCTCTTCTCTACACATGCCAACTAACACAACCCATTCCGGATGTTAATGTCTCTATCAAAACAGCACAATGGACGTTATGTGCTATTTCAATAGTAGCAGCTGGCGTTCTCATATATTTGTTAGCACCATGTTTCAAAATGTTCCTAGTGAGACCGTTGCCTAGATCTCAACAAATTTCACTGTCTCAAGCGGCTTTGGTAGAACAGGAAACATAAGTTGATACAGGTATGAAATAAGGCTATTTTCAATTTGAATATATGTTGATGCAAAACTTTATAGACAGGACCGTTAGTAAGCAGAAAACATGAATACAATATGCAGGGATGTTTTACATGAGTAAGATGACAAATGTAGTTTTTAATGCCTAAATATTAAAAAAAATGTTTTTGATACAACAACAAGTGCTGTCTAAATCTGAGGAATATCGCTTGCATGGACATTATTATAATTTTTACAGTGTATTAACTTTTTTTTTCATAAAAATTAAGTTATTGATGTTTTGTATGTAAAAGGAAAAATAATCAAAAGAATTATATAAGAATGCTGTTTTCATTAAAACAAAAGAATATTGATTATGATTTGTTTATAGTGTTAGATAGAAAATATTTTAATGGCACAAATTCAACGGCCAATGATTTGGCAAGATTTTTTTATTTTCAAACTAACATAGTTTTAGTGATACAGTTGATTATTTGAATTTAATCTCATTTAAGACTAACTCGATTTCGAAAGTAAACTTAAAGGTATGTAAAATTAGGTTTTATTTAAAATAATAATGAATTTAGCGTGATAGATATTTTGTGATAACTGTTTTAGTGATTATCTTTACAGTGTATGGCACTTGTTCTAATTTAATATTTTAATAGCAAACTTCTAGGCGAATTCAAGTATTAGTGGTCTTAATAGTCATCAACCATATTGCAATATTATAGCAAAAATTTTATCATATACAAAATATCTTATTAGCATTTTAATTATCTGAAATATTTGAAAAGCCCAAGACTTCTCATACAGCAACCACTAGACCAATAAGGCAGTGATTTTAATAATAAGTAGTCTTTAAATAAAGTAGTTAGTAAATTGCACATTATTTTCAGTATTAAATTGTAATCTTTAATCTAAATTTATGATATTTACATTATCCCCATACTATTACTAAATATTTTTAAAAACCATAGGTATCCTTCAAGAGTAGTTTGATTTATTGAATTAATTTTTCAAGTAACAATTGAAAGTTAACTTGAAATTTAGAATTAATCTTTTCTTTTAAGTTTTTAACGTTTTTATGTCCAACCATGTATTATGTCTTTCTTAGTCTTATTTAATTACTTTAGTGAATATCATTTACGTTTTCACATATAATGCTACACTTATAAAAGATTGTTTTTATTATCCAACCGTATAAAACGTTATAATTCTTCATTCTATCAAAAACAAAATTCGAATAAAATTTGGATCTCATTATACGTATATTAAATAGTTATACAGTTCAACAATAATTTTTATTCTTTCGATATTGTTTCGTATATTATGAAAATATAAATGAGATCCTCTTTAAAATTAAAATGAACTGAACAGTAACAGGTTTTTACAAATGCATATCCATTGCATCCGTCTTTTTGTATCTATATCTTGATAAAAAACAGCAGTCGGTACAAATTTTAAAATCTCAGTATATTATTATAAAAAAATCGTAATTCATTTATTTTTAACCGTAATAAATTATATAATAATTAGATATACAAGATTTTTTTTAATAAACATTACAAAAATAATTCCGGTTATTTTGAAAATATGTGCATATTATGCGCGTACCCTAATACAATTGAAATATAGTTGTAACAACCATTTTTGCGGCCTTGTAGACGTAGAAGAACCTTTAGATTTTCAATTAAGTAGTTAGTAAATAATAGCATTGTATATAAACATTCGGGAATATGTGTAATCATTTGGCCATTTATATAAAACTCTATAAGAGTAAAGTTGTAGATAAAATACGTGCAGTATTTGTAAGTTGAACTCTTGAATTTATTAGTTACGATTGCGAAGTTACTTATATAGGAAAAAGAGCGTTCATCATTTATAAAAAAAAATATGGTTTCATCGAAATAAATAACATAATTAATATTTTATAAAAATGGCTATTTAAAGATTTCATGTTAAATTTATTCTTATAGTAAGTATAAGGACGTTCTTTAAGGAAATTTCGTCGTGTTTTTTTCATACTGAGGATGCAGTGTTTTTTTAAGACTAATGATTAATGAACGTGTGTGCTAAATAGTTCGTATAGTTATTATAAGTTGGTAGTTCAATGAACTAAGATCATTCTAGTTCTAAGTGCTAAAGCCGAATCTTATGGAATCAGTTAAAAGATGCAAGTGGCAATAGGTTTTTATTGTATTGACTTGGATTGTATTAACGAAATATCGTTGTAAGAATCAATAATTTGTATCAGTCTTAACTGTTTTTTTTTAAATCTAATAGACTCATAAATCGGAGCGAATAATACTTTATACTGTTTTATCAAATAGTTTGCCAATATAAGGTAATATTTTAATAAATGTATTATTACTTGTGTAATATATAGATAGTATGTAACTTGAGGGAAATAGACAGATCTGACTGACTGATCTTATGAATTCGTATTATGAATTAACGTTTAAATTCAAAGATTATTCAATATTTACTAGATATTTCTAATAATCAATAAGATAGCTCCACTGTTAAATTAATTGCTAACTATGTCTGTTTGAAGTTATTTTAAATAAAATGAAATTAATAATTGTATAATGATTGTCATTTAGATATTTTTTTTATAAGTGTGCTGTTTGTTAGCAATAATAAGTTTGCTAATGAATCGAGAAATTGATTGAATGAGAAATATGTTGCCATAAATAAATTAAGAAAGGTGTGCATTTAAATGTATTGTCGTTTATTTGTTTTAATTATAATAAATATCGGCATCAATTTCTCGTTTCATTAAGACAATCGTGTGTGATTTACAATTTTGAGTGCATTTAATATTTCTTTTATAAATAAGTAATTATACTTTGTCTTTGCCACTTCTTTTTTATATGTCTTTTATTCGGTACGGATTAATTCATGTATTCATTATATTTACTTATATATATTTATACAATGTACTTAATTATATTCCTTTGATCTAATCGTTTGGAGTGTTAATTTTTGGTGTTGAAACTTAGGATGACCAATTAAGGTTAAGGAGTTATGGATATTTACCTTTTTTATCTCATGAAACCTTATATTTACAATAAAGAATTGTGGAATGATGTTGGTTTTTACTTGTCATATAGTTTAGTCGTTGATTTTATGCGGTATCGTTTCTAGCAAGAAAGAAAAACGAAAAAAAATTGTTACAACACAATGCAAAGAAAAACACTTTGTACTTAAAATAAACATATCACAAATCACATTGTGTAATGCTGAAAGATTATTGAGAGACGAAACATTGTTGACTTTCTCACTAAGGTCAGCCTCTATCGATGGACTCGACAGATGCTTTCTGATGGCTTAATTTAGTTTAAATGTAGTAAGTTTGTTTTATTTTACCACAGTGATACAAAAGTTACAGACGTAGATACATACAGAGACAGATAGTCACACAAAGAAAACGACTAGGTATTCAAGTTACCGTAAAACAAAGGATATTTATTCTACTTACTTAGGTTTTGTTTAAATGAAATACTATTTAAAAAATATTAATAATTAAATAAAACTACAATTCCAGATAAGAACTTAAAAATTAATTACCTGTTATTCCGAAAAAAACCTTTCTTTAGACATTTTTCATGTATAACAATATATAGACAACTAGGGACCCGATTTGGCTTAGCTCAGATATATTAGGCATTAATTATTTACAGGTACATATTAACCTTCTTGCATAACTATCTATTAAAAAAACCACATGAGAATCCATTGCGTAGTTGTAAAGATTTAAGAATACTTAAGGATATAGGGACAGAGGGAGCGAATTTGTTTTAGGTAGGTATACTATGTAATGATGGGTATCCACATTTCTATATCGCGACACAAACTCTTACATTCCTTCTTTGTACGTTGTGAAATATTAGTACATATTATATATTAACTTGTGATTACAGGTTTGAGGAACTGCTTGCGTTCCACTCGGCACCTTTATTATGGTCAAATGGTTGTATGTATCATAAAAATAAACGATAAAAACAAAACAAAAAATCAAAATTGGTATTGTATAGGTGTTGTTTCTTACAAACCCTTGCGCAATTTTATGTAAAGTCAAAACTATATTAAGAATGTTCTTTTTAGTACAACGACATACATTAAATTAAAGTAAAAAGAAAACTCACCATGAGGAACTGGCCATAAATATAAATTGTATTCATAATACGAACAACTTATCTTTACGGCTATTTTAATTATTTATATTATGAATTATTTTACTACTTACACTTAATTTTGTAGTGAAGTAAATTATATGAATCGTATAAAAAATGAACATTCAATTTTCTTTGAAATTGGGCATCGATAAATCTCTTACGTAGAAGTAACGGCAAAAATCTCCAAGCAACCATTAAATAATTCAGACGTTCATGCTATTTACGACAATTTGCATAGAAATGAGTCGGATAAAAGTTACAATACGAAACTGAAATGAAATTCCGATTATTCCGGTCTCCAGAAGAGTCGTGCCTAATGCTCTGTTAGAATTAATTTCCAGAGCGATGTTATTTTCGTGTCGCTAACACCGTAAGAGGTATTAAATGGGGTTTTTATAGGCACTAATGTTTACATATAACTATTTAGGGTGATTCTTCCGTTCTACGCAAATTTGCGAAGCATATGTGCTGTTTGATAGCTTCTTCTATAAATCAAAGCACATTGATTACATGGAGGAACTTAAATTTATTTAAATAATGTTTCGTGCTAAATATAGTACGTATATAATATGTTCCTTGGTTATTAAGGGCTTCGGTGAAGCACTGAGCAAAGAACATCCTGTTTGAATTTAGAGAACTAAATATCTAGGGGTTCTATACAACAGATGTGTGACCTAAAAGATACTCATAAAATATAGTGTAGAAAATGTGTTTATCTAGTCAATAATATGGAACATTTCGCGCGAGCCCGACTCACATTTCATCTCATTATCGAATTTCTAGTCCTCTCTCTAGAAGCATGAAATTAGCTTGAAAGCACGATTTTCCATAAAATAAAAAAATATACAACTTTATAAACTGAACACACTTATAAATATAATGGTCAGAATAAATTAAACAAGATAAACAAAATGTTATAAGATAAGTACCGACATAATAATATAATATCAGTTGACATTTAATAAATTTTATTTTAAGTATTAACAAAGGTAGAATTGGTGCAATTATGCGGAACTTTTAAGAAAAATCACACTTTATATTTATTCAATAAATTAAAAATGCAAGGCACGTGTTACACATTTTATTTTTAGACAACTATTAAAATGCATAAAATATTATATCCTTTGATAAATGTATGATTGGTCAATTTATAAGCTTAAAATGGCTAAATGTAATACGTAATAAGTTTTTATTTGATGAGACTCTTATAGAAATTATATAGCTACAACGTTCTGAAATATAAATTTATATGTTAATTCCAGTAAATTTTTGGCCTTTAACCATAATATCGAAATAGACACTTACAGATGTAATTAAAAGCTTAATGATAATTCCAATCCAATCCATCAAATATGAAGGTAGATACTTACTACTCGTATATTAGGTATCTAAATATAAGGGGCCTATAGTTCTATGTATTCGGCTGTATAATTCATTTATAATGTTTACATGTTTTAATGATTTAGATTTTTTAAGTAACTACCAAAAATTTTAAAATCTAAACACGAGACAAGTTAATCCAAAACAAAAAAATTGCTATATAAAGTGTGGATTTGGCTTTTTTCGATTCGAAGCGTCATTGAGTAATAAATAATCGGCAAGAAAAATACTTTGTGTACATTTAGTAGTACCTAGTTTCAGTTGAATCAGTCTTCTAAGAACTTTTTGTAAATTAAATTATCAAATATAGCCTAATACGCTTTATTTAAAACCATTTACATATAAAAGTGGTAACTATCATTTTATATTAATAATTCTCAATTATTGATAAGTTTTGTAAGTCATTTGAATCAATATGAAATAATAAATAATGGTAAAACGTATTACACCATAAACAATTTAAATCTTCATAAAAAATAAACACTGTCAATGGTTCCCATTAAGCAGTAAGACAAAAACGTTAATTGAGTTAGTCCATTCACTAAGGTGCTATCAATAATGCTGTAATTTACATCAATGATTGAATATAGGAACATGTCGATAACAAGGTTATTCCACGTACGATGAGCACTATTGTACTAGAGCACCTTTGACCTATTAATGTGTAGGAATAATAACATTTATTTATAGCAACTTTGTCATAAAAATAATAAATTATCTCATAGGAAGATACCACTCTATATTCGCTAACAAATTTCTTCAATTTATATGCACATTCTGAACATAATGGTGCACCAATATACCATACAATGCAAACAATAAAAACAAAAATAGTATAGTACATTACATACATTTCTCCATCTAAAAACAAAGATAAGGTTATATAATTCATCTCCATCTAACCCTTGAAAAAGTGCGAATAGAAACATAGGTACCTTATTAAAAAAATGGTCTTATCAGTTATTTCTTTCAGGCAACCAATACTAAATAATAGAGGGAAAGAAAGGACAGGTATTGACATGTATTGCCATAGTCAGCTTATATATGTGTACTTTTTAAATTAACTAAAGGTTCATTTAAAGTGGAAAGAGTAGCTAAATAGAAAGTAGAAATTGTAATAGATGTAATAATTTTAACTATCAATCAATAGTGAAAATTATTTATCTTGGTATGTTGGTTCGACTTTCAGGCTTAAATTTATATTTATATTATTATTGTCATATAAGTTCAGTTATAGAATCGATAACATATTGATTATCGATACACATTACGGCGATCTTATGCATCGACTCTATACTATTAATTTATATGACAAATTATTAAATGATTAATAGTCCTTTAAGCAAAGCCTTGACACTGTACATAGAATGAGACAGTTTTTTCGTATATAAGGGAAGAGACGACTGTATGTGTATTCAGTTAAGCTTCAGGAGAGAAGTGAATTGTGTGCTCATAAAAATGAATGGATTTATGTACTGTTTATTATTTGCGATGCAAATATCGCTCATATACTCCGCATGTAAGTTCATAATAATACGTAAAAATAAATTTTGTTAAATCTCATTTAATAACAAATTATTCAATTTAATCTTGTAATTTGAAATAAAAAGTAAATGAAATAAGAAAAAGTAGCAACCCCTGATCTTAAATAGCGTTAGATAATTAATTAATGTATAAACAAATTTCGTTTTCAGACCCGCGAATCTATGGAAAATGCAGGCTGTGGGACTCAGGCTGTTTCGCGAGGCAGATCCAGTTTAATGTGCCGGATTTAGCTGCTGGGATCAGTGAGCTAGGCACTGAAGTGTTGGACCCTATGCACATTGACTACACCCGTATTGATATAGCTGGCCTGAAAATGGACATCTCTAATGCTGACGTTCGCGGATACCGCAATGTTGTCATTGACAAAGCCGAGTAAGTTGCAAATTGAAGAATCTTTTATCTATGTCTAAGAGTAAGCAGCAGAAAGCTGAATGAAACACATTAATGACTTTTTATTATTTTATTATGTAATTAAATACGGTAATTATTACGTTATGTATAGGGTGAACCCAATTCTAAAACAATTGCATTTGGTGTACCACACGGACTTGTCTATGGATTCGAAATACAGCGCTGGTGGTAACTTATTCGGTATACCGATTACTGGAGATGGTGATATGAAAATAGTGGCCAGTGAGTTATTACTTTATTATAATATTGATTTCTTGGAAGTTAATTTCTTTGATATTTTATAAAATGGTTATTGTAATCGATACTTAAATGACGATAAAATTTAGGGTTTGAACTTTTCAATTTTAATCCAATTTAATAATAAAGGTTAAATTGCTTTTCCGGATTGTTGTAATAATAAAACACAAAATTAAAATATTACCTCGATTTACCAATTTAATTCTATTCAATTAAAACTTACCAATATTATAATTCTATAATTTCCAGAGAACGTTCAAATCGAAAGCATACTTCCCTTCGACATGGTCCGGGATGCTCGTGGTAGATACGTAATTGAACTGAAGGGAGTTCAATACTGGCTTAATTTTAAGGACGATGCTCGTTTCGAACTCACTAACTTATACCACGGCAATAAGGAACTCAGTAAGTATCGGGAGGCCTCTTGGAACGTAATTAAGGGCCATATAAAATGCTATGGCTGACGAGGTAACAGCTACCGTTGAAATTAGATGATC
>DWAJ01000621.1:0-30063 GCA_018238005.1 Eurema mandarina
TAACATGCCTAACCCGCGCCAACAAACGTTCAGCAAATTCAACGTGATTCGTTAAATTGCCATAACTTTTTTATTTTTCAACCGATTATATCATTGAAAACCCCATCTAGATAGGATGAGCCGTTTCTGAGATTAGCGTGCACAAACAAACAGACAAACAGACAAAAATTCCAAAAATCATTGTTTTGGATTTTATTGCGTTAATAAAGGTCCCCTATAATATTTTTTCTCATATATCTTCCGTGTACAGACAGCGACTCGTTACGTTTTTATTATATATATATATTGATATGTATTGATTTTCTATGTGTAAATGATGCCTGAAGCACCAAATTCCAAGTACGCCGATTATTAATATGAAATTGCGGTAACGGCTAGTGGATGAATTTTAAAACAGCTCATTTAATAACCTAATTAAATTGCCTACATAAATCCCTAATGATCGTATTACTATAATATTGATTGTTTAAATATAATATAATAATATAATATTGATAGTATTTATACTCAAAGGTACCTTTCAAATACCTAAGTTTTAAGTTGACCAGAACTATATGTGGTCATTGGCTCAGATTTTTGTCCTTGTACTGTGGTGACTTTCGAATCCGTTTCAGACTACAGTTTGACTTGATCAATAAGAATTGGGTATCGGATATCTATTACGAATTGGTCAATAATTATATCGGTAATAATGAGGTAATGATATTAAAGGAATATATATGTTAGTTAATTTGTAGCTATTAGCGAATAGAGCTTTTAGGTTAAATTACATTTAAGGTAAATGTTGATATAGATGAAGCAATATATAATAATTATCTATGTAACTAAATCAACGAACTCAAAAGAAACGGAAAATAAGAATATTTTCATTTTTAGAAACGTAGTAAAATTGGTAACTAGTTTTCGTAGATTGTATTTTACCATTGTTACATATAATGTTATAAATTCTAAGAATATCCAAAGTCGCACATAAGATTTATTTTTCTTAAAATTCGATGATATTGGTATGTTAAGATGGTTTATCGTCTTTTTATTTTCTATCACGTAAGACTTATTTCATCAATAAGAAGAAGTGAATTGATTTTGTGTAAAGGGCATGGTAACAAAGTTAATTTTGAGAATTAATAAGCAACACTTTTTTATAGCTTATCTATACTAATATTATAAAGAAGATAGGTTTGTGTGTTTGTAAAATTGTTAGGGGTAATCTCGGGATCTACTGAACCGATTTTAAAAATTCTTTCACCAGTAGAAAGCCACATTATTGCTGAGTGTCATAGGCTATATAAAAAAGGATAATTTATTTTAATTAAGGCACGGGTCCGCTAGTTTTATTATAATATTGTGGAGTTTGTGATTAGACCAACGGTCTGATGTCGATGTGGCTTATAGAATTATTTTAGAGACTACATTCCTAACAAGTCGTTTATGGATAGTTCAAACGTATTGAACTCGACCAGACCAATGGCAACTTTGCCCGTTCTATATATACAATGTGCAATATCGGTCAGAATGTTGGTATTCTGCCAGACCTACGTCATCTTGTATCGGATGTTACGCCAATACATTGTTGGTATTCGCTCTTATTAATGCGATCCCTGTTTAGTTCTTGCGAGATAAATTTCGTCTTTCCCAGGGTATAAACTATTAGATATTTTTTTAAGTCTGGAATGAATAGGCTCCTAAGGAGATATGAAACTATTTAGACGGTATCTTTGGTTACGATCAGGCGAGATTGTGGTCTACGGCTGCTTATATATATAATTACATAGTATAAAATAAGGTCGCTGTATGCTTTCATCTATTAAGCTATGCCACCGATGTTCATGCGGTTCTCTATCAGATAGACTGATTCAAGAGGAAGGTTTATTAAAATAATGCTTGTATAAATGTACGTAAAACCGCAGACGCGACTAGTGAAACAAAAAAAAGTACTTCATGTATATAATACGTCATCGCAAGTCACAACTTTCTACAGTACTGGGCAAAAAATAACGCTCTATGAAGCTGACATAACCAAATGATTGACTGATATCGTTGTAAAGGTCGTTGTGTAATATTTATGGCTGGTGCTGTAAATGTTATTATGATCACTGTTAAGCAATACGATGGATATCACTTTGAAGCTATTTAGATAGTCTTCTACAAAGACAACTATGTCTCTCTGTGTGATCTGATTTTACTGGATATACAGTTTTCATACTACTGTTTACTACTGTTCCATGATAAATGTAGCGTAATAAATTTTCATGTCAAACGTTAGACAGTAGTTCAGTAGAAACAGTCAGATAAGGATCTCTTAAATAACATCTATACATATTATGACTAAGCGAATAAATTATGGACTTGGATGTTTTTAGAACTCCTACGTGCCATATAAATGTTGATAAAACTTTAAATTTTTATTAGAGTGTGGTACCAACCCAAACCTATCCATGTCATACTCGTAAGATCTTAAGATGAAGCTCTTGAAAAATTAACCAAAAAACATGTATTTTAGGTATGAGCACACAAGATCATTACGCAATTGGCGATCTTCTTGGAAAATATAAGGATAGAACTGAGTACCTTAACCACAAATACCTCTTGCCTGGTCTGGCTAATGAGCTGAGTGGGACATACTGGGACGTGTTCTTGCCTCTTAGTGGTAAGAACAGTGTGATGCATAGAGGTTTTGTTGTTTCTAGGTAAGTAAGTGTTATTTGTAATAAACATTTGTATTTTTCTGGGGTCTGGGTGTTGCTATGTTTTGTATGTATGTATTTACAAAAGAAAAGTATGTATTTGTAATTTATTCCGTTATCTAGTTGCCATAACACAAGCTTCGGCTTAGCTTGGAATTAGATGGCGCTGTGTATAAATGTCCTGATAATATTAAAATATTATATATTTAAACGAATGTTTAAAAGGTGTTTCTTGCCTGACGTGGCTATGTGAAACCGGATAATGTTTTCTTGCCTTAAAATGGGGAATCACTGCTTTCAATTTTAAGAGTATCCAGGAGATTCAAAATGCCTATTTTCTTGCCCCTCACTTGTTGGGGTAAATGCCTATGCACAATTTAAATATTTACGAGTTTTGTAATTAACATTTGTTAAAAAAATCCTATCCTATAAGTTGAACAACAACAAACTTTATGAAATTAGACGGCAAGTAAAAGTATCGATATGAATTGAAAGAGAGACAATTTACTTAAATGTTATTTATAATTGTTTAAAAAATATATACCTATTATAATAACTACTAATTCATACCTTTCATTAAATTCCAGACGACCACCAAAACGTGAACTATGCGCCACCATACATTCTTACGAATACGGTACAGATTATCAGACCCAAATGAGTTCAGCACAAGTGGTATACCGGTATCCAATAGTCAGCCGGGTCATCTTCAGACAGCCCCTGGAACGGCCCTGGGAAGATACTACCGTTATTATTGAGAGCATGGTTAGTGGCATTTTTTGGCGTCTTTTATATCTGTTTGCTGTAAACTTAACTTTTCTGATTGAAAATTTTCTCCATAAAAATAAAGAGTTCTCTTGATTGTAAAGTGACGATAATATGAATGATGGTAAATGTCTTTCGTTTTAAATTTATGTTTGTCTGTTTCGACACGCTTGTCCTCGATACTACGTTTTTGTTGTAAGTATTTATTCACGATCGCTTGGTGTAATAGTAACACTACTACTATCTGCGTTAAGAGTTGTGGGTTCCATGAAAAATAACATCTGTAATTTGTATGTGTAAAAAGAGGAATACATCTCTCGTTACTTTTCAAGTACTAACTAATATAACTAGACAAACAAAGTATTTATGAATTAACAAAATATTGGGAGTTTTGTAATAAATCTTTCAAGTACATTGTATACGAAAGCGTCTTAATAATAAGTTTAACATTTTTCCCTTCAGATCCACGCTGATGGGGCAAACGTAAACAACACACACGAGCACCGCTGGGCAATTCATGAATATGCTCCTGGAAAAGACTACTACAATTGGACAGCTAGATGTCTGAGCGCTGGCAAGATATATGACCCTCACGGCGTGGATACAGACACGAGGCATCCCGAACAGTACTGCAGGGTTGGTCTTGAAGGACTTTGTAGGATTGGGGATTTTACTACGAGGTATGGTTGTGGTAGCATAGAGATTTGTATTATGGTTCTTTTATTATATTGTTACGTTACTTCACTTATTTAGGTTAGTTAGGGTTACGTCACTTGAAAAATTATACGTTTTAGTTTATAATATTATACTTAGGGTTAATATTAATGCTGTTAACTGTATTCTGTATATAACTTGGGGTCTTTTCAAAGTAGCTTGAAATACTTCTACTTCATAAATTTATAGTCAAATAAATATACACATTTGGCTTATAATACAACAGTAACATCTTGAATTCTGTTAATTTATTTTTTCAGAACATACAAAAGTGTGTGAACATACAATTTGTCTTTTCACATAGTCACAATATTTTTGACTGCCATAGTTATATTGTATAAATACTTACTTTATGACTTGAATCTTTTCAGACATGGTATGCTATCCGTAGCTGGTCGTAAGAGGGACAGTGAGAGACTAACGCGAAGGTTATTCACGGATACAGTGGTTGGGCTGGCAGGAAAGTTCTCCATCATGAGGAAGTCTTTAGTGATATATGACGATCACGGACCGGTCGCTAGAGGAGAGAGGATGGCATGTTCTATGTAAGTAGTACTTACTACTAAACTGCAGAATATTTGTGGGAATGATTTTCATGATTTTATGATTTATGAGATACATACGCTATATGACGTAGGGAGACGGATCCAACACTGTAATTGTAAAAGAGTAAGTTTATTATATTATATAGATATGTTATAAGCGCAAAAATTTAAAGACGCAAAAACACCCTAATTAGGACGTCTTGCTTTTATGTGATTGGTTGCCGGTGCTTTCACGGGCAACTGACAAAACTAACTATCGCTTTTCTTCTCGTTGGTTTTATCATTAATCTCTTTTCTATCGTTTTGTCTTGTATGTATGTGTGCTGCCGCTGCTGTGCGGAACACTTTTTTCGGTTGATTTGTTGGTGCATAACATATCTGTTAACTATAATATCATTGGTTTATAAGGAGAAATTAGATTTGGATAAAGTTTTATTAGATTATTCAAATATATAGCTTAATTTATATATTTTGAAGTTGAATGATTTTATACTAAATTATAATATTTATAGTATATTAGAAAATTTTAAGCTACTACTATACGTGTATTAAGTTTTTTTGTTAAAACTTACATATTAGTAAAAATTAAAAACCTCTTTTAAAACTGTATGTATTGTAAATTTCAGGGTAAACGGCCTACATCGTCGCAAAGCTGTTATCCGTGACTGGTTCGGAAACGGCGAAGGAATCTCTCTTTCTGGAAAGTTCGAAATGACGCAGCAATCAGAGTATGACGTCACTAATGTTCAGGTTTCGTTCGAGAACCTTCCAGAAGAGGCCACTAATTATAAGATACATATCGTAAGTTGCCTTTTTAGTATAAAGAATCTTTAAATATTATTAATAAACAATCAGTGATTAATAGCAAAAGTTGTAAGAAAGTTGCAAGCAGAAAGCTTCAATATTGAAGTGATAAAATATTTGAATTAAACATATAATAAAACAAATATTTAAGTAGTAAAGGTGTAACTCCATTATTTACAGACACCTATAGAACGAGAGTTAGAATTTCCATGTGAAAAGACTACGATATACGACACGTACAATCCTTTTGAAGTCGACAAATCTTCAAGTCCACCACCGACTAAAGGTAATTAAATTAAGAACCTTTCTAAAAGGCCAGCAACCCACTTCAGAGTCACTACATTCCATCAGGTAGCTCGCTTCTAAAAAATAATTTAAGAACTACAATAATATTATAAATAATCACTTCTATAGACGTATAACGTATGGACTGATAGTCCATTAATAATAATTAATGTCGATGCTAGAAGAAATTTGCCCTATAATTGGGGAAAAATTGTAATCTACGATAACATAAACACCTTTCTTAAATATATTCTCATTGTAGGAACAGCAGACCAGTACGAGTTGGGTGATTTGGGAAGTAAATATGGATTGTTGGAGGACCATAGAATGTTTTCTAGTATCTACAATGAAACGCAGCTGACGTTGTATGGGCCTTATAGTATTCTAGGACGGTCTGTTGCTATTCATAAAGGTGTAAGTAATTTTGTCAAAAGAAATTATGTAATATGTCATTGAGGGTCAAATTTGAATATCACCTTAGTGTTTTTATTAAAATTCCAAAATTATCAAGTCATTGATTTCGTTTTATCTTGAAGAAGAAAAAGCTATTTCTGTATTTCAATACTATCTAGTGAAGGATTCTGCATTAAAAAGAAGAAATATATCTTATTTGATTCGTTTAACATAGTGTTATATGTTCATATCTCTATATAATTAAATATACGATAGATCATACTTCTGCAGTACTTGTGATTTATTAAATAAGATTACACATGGTCTATATAAAATCTGACCTTACATTGTATTATTTTCAATGTTTAATTATGTCAATCGAATCACTGATTAAGTTTTGTATTAATGATTCTATATGTATAAATTTAATACAGACCAAGGACCGCCGTTGGGCGTGTTCCTCCATAGAGCGAGGTTACAGCCCCTCTGAGGCTCGGGAGATCCGGGGGATTGCTTCTTTCCACCACCCCGGGGGGTTCGCGAGGGGCTATATCCGTCTCACGCAGCTCATTCACAACGATGGTAGTGCGAGTGACACCACGCTAGAAGTCAATCTTCGTCATCCAGGACGGTATGATAGGAATCTGGTGAGTCACTATTATGGTATACCTGATATTATATGTATGTATAGAATACACCTAGAGCTGTAGTTTGAGCACACAAATAAAGCCATTTCAAAGTTGACAATTTTGTCTAACTGCATAGATCATCGCGTCGTATGCGGCGACAAAATTCATACATTTTTCGTCTATTTCAATTTTTCCAAGTTGATCGGGTAATTTTCTGATTGCAGCAACATTATCGGTGGGCTTGTGTGCTTGTCCTTCAACAAATGAAAAGAGTTGTTTATAATATTGAGTGTGTTCCTTTCCAATTTGTATTTCCGTTTGGTGGCTTATAAGTACCTGTTTATAGACTCACAATCATAAATGGGAGATCTTCGTGAACCCGGTGGGCGTGGATGCAGCGGTCAAGGTGACGGGCACGCGCTGTGTGGCCGGCGGGTACCGCTGGAACCCCTACTTTACACAACTAGCTGATCCGCTTAATGTAAGTTTTGACGACTTAGCGCAGTAGACCAACTGCTTTCTGCGCGAAGGGTCGTGACTCGTGGCTTCAACCCTCACGCCAGAAAAATATATTGGAAATTTACATTTGTATTTTTCTGGGGTCTGGGTGTTGATCTAAATTGTATTTACAAAAGAAAAGTATGTTTAAGAAGTTCATTCGTTATCTAGTTGCTATAATACAAGTTTTGCTTACTGTGGGACTAGAAGACGCTGGCTTTAAAAAAGCAAAGAATCATTTATTTATTTATTCGATAAGTTTTTTAACAAATACGAATAAAAATAATATTATAATGTAATGTTTTAGCACGATCTATACAGTCAAGAGTGTGGCGCCGACAATCCGCTAAGATGCGATGTTGGAGACTTGACTGCAAGACTTGGTACTATAAGTAAGTATATCTACTTTTAAAAAGAAATGGGCTTCAAATTATATTGTCAAAATATCTCATATTATAAACCAGGTGTGTCCCACGGTTTTATCTATTTTTCTATACGCGATAACATTGAATATAAAGTGAAACTTAGTAGCTTTATGATGGTCAAGAACTTTTAGTACAATTCAGTCGTTAGAAAAAATCATATAGTGATAAGGTATAGAGATTTGAATTAGAAAACATTTTCAGGTGTTGGAGGAGATCGTCAAGTGTTTATGGATAGTAATTTTCCGCTAGAAGGCACAGTATCGGCCATGGGAAGGTCCATAGTTCTCTTAGGCCCAGAAGGTAGTAGCGAGAAATTCGCCTGCGCCAACATACAACCAGACAAGGATATCATTAAATACGTTAATATCATGAAACCGCCTAGATTTGTTTTGTAAGTATACTGTGGGTTTTAACATTTGGATTAATTCGGCTAGCTGTTTTACGAGTAAGTTTCCCATCTATATTTCTATGAAAAATTCAGAATGAAAAAAAAAATTATTTGGGAATCAAGAAATAAGTAACATTATGATACCTTTAGACTTTAGGTTATATGGATATTGTCAGGTGTCTTGACTCCTGACTTATAAAGTTGTTAGAAGTTAGAGTTTATTTTGATTTATTTTATCATGATAACAACCTCATTATATATATCCATACAATTACGAGATTATACAACATAGCATTTATTCTCATAATTACACAAATTACCTATTATCCTACTATAAATACAAATATAATAGCCTATCGCAAATGAATGCAGAAAATTGCGATCCAATTCATAATGCAACGAATGCTGTAAAATCTACCAAACTATTTTTCATGTTATTTTAATCTATGTATATGCATTAACAGAGGTCAATTCCTTCAAGAGATACGTAAAGTGATGGGAGTTCCTGAATGGATGGTTGGAGTAGACTCTCGCAGAACGAAGATCCTTCACGGAGGCACGTGCATACAGATCTTGTTACACTTCCAAGGACCTGATGCTAATAGACTTGAATTGGATTTCACTAGGTATAACATAGTGATTATTTTATTAATAATTTTAATTAAATTTTAACCCGACTGTCAAAAACAAAGAAATATAAAATCAACCTAAGCACAAGAAAATTAACCGATTAGTTTTTTTTATCGCTAAATATTTCTTTATAGAGTAATTAATTTTTATGATTATACTTTTTATGACGACCGCTTGGCGCAGTGGTAGCACAATTTCTTTCTGTGCGAAGGGTCATGGGTTCGATCTCCACACCCGAAAAATATATTTGTCTTTTTCTGGGGTCTGTATTTACAAAAGAAAATGTAATTTAATCTGTTATCTAGTTGCCCGAGCACAAGTTCTGCTTTGTGAGGGACTAGATGGCGCTGTGTATAAATGTCCTAAAATATTTATTATTATTATTTCGTTTGAATTATTTAAAAACTTACATGCGATGCAATTAGATTAGAAATTCTGAGTAAATTAAAATAAATATTCTTTTTTAAAAATAGTTAATGTTGTTATTTAATTGTGTATTTTTTTATGACAGGTTATTGGCGTCAGGGCGTTTGGACTCGCCGAGTATATTTATACCGGGGTATATAGACACAAAACGGAAGAGGACTGTGTCATACCGACAGTGTGGTGTCACGGATCCTAATGAGAAAAAGAGCAGTAAGTTTACTATCAATAAGACTTGTTATTAATCACTGCAACGGGAGCTATTTCCATATTCATATTTTACATTGTAATGCGTTAAAACAAGCATAGTTTCCTCCAAAAGTTGAGATATACATTAGAAATCTTATTAATGTTTTTTTCTTATAATTTTTTTTGTCATTCATATAGCTTTTCTTTATAACTTTCATATAGGTATAAAATAGTTTACGAAACTAAAAAAGAATAATAATTACAACTGTTCTAAAAGTTGCACAAAATAAGCCATACATTTAAAAAATCGTTGTAGCATTTTTAAGAAACTTCCATATTTTATTAACAAAACAACCACCCAATAAGTATGACGAAAATTGACACTTCCAAACCACTTAGAGCTAAGTTATATTTTAAGTATTAATTTTTAATTGTTTCAGGAAAATCATTTTTCTTCTCAAAATCATCATCAGCCACCATCATCAGTAGTTTAACAACAACATTCCTAGTGATCTCTGTGTGCTTACTTTTATAGTATTTGTAATTATTTATAGTGATTAATTGTAAGTTATTTTAGGTGTAAATAAATTATTTACTATAAAAACGTGTTTCATTCTTTTGTTATGTACAAATCCATTCGTTTTTTGTTGTGTCAGGTGAAGGTGTAGTTTTTACGTTTTTTCCCATAGTTGGCTGGAAGATATCATTCTAGTGATAAACCCGACAGTTATAATCAATGATTTAACCTAAACCAAATTCTTGTGTAGATTTTGACAAAATTGAAAATCTCTAAATTAGGCAATATAAGAACCATAAAGTTTTAATTAAGGAATAAAGTGAAAAATATTAAAGATTTGTTAAACATGAAACAGTAAAAGGAAACTGAATGGAATATTTTGACGCCAAGCGGGGACCTTCACCCCATAGCAGAGCTTATAATATGCTAGCGTTTACCTTTCTATTGCGTGCGCATGCGCGAACTTTAGTCAATAACCAAACCCTAGCTTCATTCACAACCATCAAAATGTTTCATCAAATTCTTGTATTTATATCCCTAAGTAGTTTATGCAGTGCAAATCTTGAAGGACCATTCCTATTCTTTGGTCCAAAGTCGTTGGAAAAGTTTAAAAGACCAGCCCTGAAATTTGTAGACCAAGATGAGCTGATGAAGATATACAGTGAGCCGACGGCTATAGTCGTGTTCAATAACCAGGATTCGTTGACCCTTTCAAGCGGTAATTTTCCAAGGCTTCGTAAGATGCTCGAGGGTCAAACTGTGCTGGTGCTACCTCAGGACTTTTTGGATGTACATCCCGATTATATAAGCAATGAAACTCAGGTATGTCCAGATGAATGGTTAATTTGGACACCAAAAAAAAATTTAATTACTTATTCTTTAATTAGATCTCTACAAAACTTTATTAATGACATTTTATTCATGAATGTATTTTTCTATAGTATATTCCTATAATTTGCTATAAGCTATTTTATATTAATATCAAGTTTTTGTTACTGGCCAGTTTCTAATTTCTTTTATAATAAAAAGCAACATTATATTCGTCTGTCATGGACTATAGTGTCGGAACTAGTGTTTACAGAATATTATTTTGGTGTCATAGATATGTAAAGAGATGAAACAGATTAAATATATAATTTAATATATAAAGTTTTATTCAGGTACTGACGCTGCAAGGTCCATGGTCGGAACGTGACGCACAAATGACGGAAACTTTTGATAGATTACAAGATATTTACGGAGAAGGACGAGTCTTAGGCGTTCTTGGTAAGGAATACTATAATAATAATGATAATAATTTATTTCCATAATAAGGTGATTTACAAAATATTTTACCCAGGCTCCTAAGATAGTAAATACTGTTTTTCAGGATCAGTTACAAGCGAATTAATACAGTAGAATGAAGAAATATTAAAAAAAATTATATGTATAAGTATGTACGGATGAAACGATACTTACAAAAAAAAATAATAATAATATAATGTAAACTACTAGTATATTATTTATTTTTTATTGAAAAAAAATAAAAAAATATAACCAGTTTTGTTAGATAGTCATCATGTATAACCATTCTAAAATTATAGCAAGTGAAGAGTCAATACTCTTAGAAACAATTTTCTGAAATATAAACTGGTACGTTCAATGTCTTTTTTGAAATGTTTTGAAGTACCTGATATTTGAAATATACATGCAATTTTCAATCACGATCGTAACAAATAATTCTTGTAAATATTGTTCGTGTTACGCCTAGATAAATATATGAGCAATGATGACTGTTGTATATTTAAAGAAATAATAACAAGAGGTCTACCCATACATTCTTTCGCTTATTAGAAATCTAAATAATAATGTACCTCAGCCATTTTTTGATCTCTTAATTACTTCGCAGTGCAATATTTGTTTAAGCCAGTGCGTTTTTTACCATCTATAATATTATAAAAATGATCGACAAAATGTGTTGTTCAGCACGTAGCTCCATAACAGCTGAACCGATTTACATTATTCTTTTTTTTAAATACTCCTTGATATATGGGGATGGTTTTTGGGCAAAAAGGGAGGTGTAGGGTATACAATTTCGGGTCGCGTTAGGCCGGCTAGTATTGAAATATTTTTTTTCAAAATCTGCGATTTTCAGGTAATTCGGTATCTCAAAGCCAGTCAGTGGACTACGATGAATGGTCGAGGGTTCGCCGCCAAGCTGAAGATGGTACCACCACAGTGACTTCTACCACCGAAGATGACAAGCCCGCTAGGAACCTACCGAAATACGCTTTGTATAATGCTACTGGTAAGTGAATAAAATTTACTGTTAAAGAGGCAATTTTAAGAATATAGTTCATGTTTACATAGTGTATGTTTGTATGGTACGCTTTAAGAACAAACAGGTGGTTAAATTATAGTTAGTGATAACGGTCTGTAATAATTTGATCTGACTCTTTTGATACAAACAAAATTTTAAATAATAACGCATAAACCTTGTTTGTGCTCATTTTAAAAATATGTTTATTTCCACAATTAAAAAAAATACGTGATGATTAATTTCAAGGCTTTAATTATTTTAGTAAAAGTATGTGTTGTATATCCAATATGTTACAGACACAAACGGTATTTTGCTGTACTTTATTAATTAACTAGCGGACCCGTGCCCACTTCGTTGGACATAATGTTAATTATCCTTTTCGGTTTTTGATATAGCCTATGACACTCAGGAATAATGTAACTTTCTGTTGGTGAAAGAATTTTTATAATCGGTTCAGTAGATGCCGAGATTACCTCTTACAATTTACAAACAAACACACAAACTTTACTTCTTTGTTATAGATTATAGGAATACTCATAAAATACATACAGATCCATTCATACGATGTATCCAACTGATACAAATATATGTAATGGTTAAACATTACATTTCTATAGGACCACCAGGTAAAGCCGCTCTTTTGTACTCCACTGGGTGGCCGGAGCTCAAATGGGAGGATGGTACCACCACAGTACTGGACACGCCCGTCGGAGAACCCACGGTGAAGCCGACGAGACTGTACACCATTCTGGTGGTGCGGTTCGCTGATGGTGACAATACTAGGGATAAGGTGAGATCAAAGCTAATTGAATTATTGGTATCTTTAAGTCTAGAGAGTATTTATAAGGATAGAGATATATAATGTGTATGTGTATAAGTGGCGATTGGAAATTTTGAAGATTTTTGGTTAAGCCTGAATCGTGTGGTACAAAAGGAAATTTTTATTTTAGTAATTGCCTTGTTGAAACTAAGGCGATTATTAAAATGAAAATATTTCTTCAACAGAAGAAACCTTTGAATATTGTAACAATAGGATTAGATAATTCGTCGTTAATAATATAGATGGGCACAGTAACTTTTGACATAAAGGCGATGATTGGTTTAAGTAATAAATTAATTAAAAGGATTACACTTAATAAAAACACAGCGCCAACTAGGTCCTCTCTAAGCAGAGCTTGTGTTATGGCAACTGGATAACGGCTAAATCCATCCTATATCGTATATGCAATAGTAACCCTGTCTGTCTTTCCATCACGCTAAAACTACCGAACCGATTAAAACGAAATTTAGTACACAGATAGTCTAGAGCCTGAGAAAGAAAATAGGTTACTTTTTAAATGGAAAAAGGGTTAAAAGGGAGGAAGGGGTGGTCGAAATTTATATAAGATTGAACCAAGCGTTCCTCAGTGTACAGTTGTAATTGAATAGGATACGGTCCCTTAAGAATCCAAAATTGTATTGTCTTTTCAGATAACCTTAGAATTCAGTTTCAAGCAAGCTGGTGGTTGGTGGACAGCAGTAGGAGTGGAAGTAAAACGGGGTCTCGCGACCATAGGTCTGAACCTTCAGGCCCCAGCACCGCCAGACGCACCTTCCGCAGTGCTGGGTAAAGCGTACCATTGCTCTCTACCCTTGGTGTACTCCTCTGAAGAAGCTTCTTTGACCTTCCCGAATATACAGGTGAGCTGTTTTGGTTTAGAGAATATTCCTACGAAGATTTCTAGAACAATGTCAGATTTTTTATCGCCTTGATAAAGTTCCCTTATATATATATATATAATTTTCTTGAAGAACTTTTGCAATACTAAGAGAGCCAACCACCAAAAGTAATAAAATTGTGACCAAGAGTTGAACTGAGGCCGATAGGTATTTTCTACAATTTGGAAATATATCAATCGCTTTTCCATAGATAGAGCTATGAAAAATTATTATAGTTTGGAATGACTTAAAAATATGTTATTAGGTAATTAAAATACATACCATACTGTTATCTCGAAACAATAATGTAATTTATTAATATTATTCCAGATGCAGCCGTTTATGGAAAGCACGGAGAAATTTTCGGACGCTTTCGACTGCATTGGATTTACGACTGTGCCTATTTGGTGAGTTTGCTTTTGAATATTGTGATCAGTCAGAATGGAATTTCTCGAAGTACTATCTTACCAATATTATAAACGGGAATTTGGGAGGATGACATGAGGCCCTAGAATTACGAACAGGATACTTTATATCTTGGTATTGACAATAGAAAGAACATGACACGGCTAAAACCATATGATAACAACAATTACGCCTTTGCGTTGATCCACTGTCTTTTCCTAAAAAAAAAGCTAAATTAAAGACTCAGTTTATATACGTGCTACATGTAATAAAAAGCATGTCTATTTTAGTTTATTCGTTGTCGAGTGCCCATGGTCAAAACTCTGCTAAGCTTGAAACTAGATGGCGCTGTACTAAAAGCATTTAAATGTTGATTTACGTTACAGGTCAGGACTGATGGTGACATTTATCATGTTGCTCGGTCTGTCCATCTCGATTACGATGATAATGGACATCAAAACTATGGACCGGTTTGAGACAAGTCGTAGTAAACAGCTGACTATAACTGTATCGGAATAAATATTTTGATATTAAATTTCTATAGTTTTTGTGTAGGGGTTCAAACAGATGTTATGTAAACTCGTAAATATATAAACATGAATGTATTTCTGAACAGGCATATCTATTTAATGCGAAGAGGTTAGTTAACGTTTTCCCTAAGATAAGTCCTTTAAAGGTTATCAAAATATAGTAGATACAGGTTATATCATAATTCATATCAATATTATATCACTAGCACCTGTATCAAAATGCTAAGAGCAAATGGATTGATTTATTATAAAAAAAAAATTATTTGATATTTTGTCAGTCAATAACGTTTAATTTGTGATAAAGATTTTTTTATTAATCATGTTTGTTGTATATTATTTTTGAAGACTTCTTACGTTATGAAAATGTTATTCTTAAAATGTTGAATTGTCTTTAATAAATGTACATATCAATAATTGTTTTATTTTTTCGCATCTAAATTATGACATGAGTTATGAGGTAAAAATATATAAATCTAAAGGATTATTATAAAGATTTGATTGTTTGACGAAGTCACGAGCAACGCCTAGTAATCAATAACCGCGATGTTACGTAGCCTAAAACCTTCCTCGATAAATGGTCTTTTAAATAAAAAAGGAATTTTTCCTGAGATTAGCCCGTTCAAACATACAAACAAACTCTTCAGCTTTATTATATTAGTATAGATACATAATTATTTTAGTATTTTCTAAGCTTTAATATAATAACGAACTTTTAAGATACTTAGACTGTGTGTTTCGTATGTGTGCAGACTGCAGAATATGTTTCTATGCGTGTGTATAATAAATCTATACATTACACAAACATTATTCGCTTCATAAGAAAGTCTATTACGTAAATTACATATAATATGAACTGTCAACTTCTATTGTAAATTATTTGAAATAACATTACGTGAAGAAGACGTAACAAGGCAAATAAAAACTTGAGTTTTTCAAGAAAGTTGTCATAGTGTAGGTTTAAAGTACTTGTCATAAGGTCCATAAATAGGCAGGCTTTATTGATTGGTGAGTGGTACAATTTGTGAGTGAAAGCGGATTCGATTTATATTTAAGCCTCATTGAAAGAAAAGTATTCTATCAATATCCTTGTTTATATACACAGTAAACCTATCTTTGCGTATAATATAAAAAAAATATTTAAGCCAAATGTGCTGCTAAGTGCAAAAATCGTTAACATCTAAAGTAATGTGGCTACTACAGCCAGAGAAAAAAAGCGATAGGTGTAGAAAATAAGGGTAATCCTGGAACGAGATGAACGCGAGAAAAACCGCGGGACAACGCTAGTTATCTATTACGGATTATACACTACGGTGTAGGTGTGTGTTCTCGCTATGTTAAAAGAAAACGTTAATGAAATACTTCTTTTCTGAGCTCTATTTTCGCCGGGCAACGAGCACGGTAATGTCATACAAAAGCCAATGATATTATATTAAATAGATACGTTATAAGCGAAAAATTTTGAAGACGCAAAAACCTCCTATTAGGATGTCTCACCTTTTGGTGATTGGTTGCCGGTGCATTCAGGAGCAACTGACAAAATTAACTATCCCTTTTTTTCTTGGTGGTTTTATCATATACGTATCTCATTTCTATCATTTTGACTTGTATGTATGTGTGCTGGCCCTGCTGAAGGGAACACTTTTTTCGGTTGATTCGTATGGATATACATATCTATTATATAATATCATTGCTAAAAGCAAACATTGTGGTGTTTTATTCCACTATAAGTTCCTAACTTGAACTAGCCAATAACCACGACTTTCTCTGATTAGCGGCCCGCGCGCACGTCGCCGACCCAAGCGAGATCCACCGAATTTATTGTGAGAACTTTATACTTAATTGTTCATTACTCAATGGGACTTTCTTCCGTTCCGATATGGAAGGGAAGCGAATTATGTTTACGATCATTGACTTTATACAACTATATATTTTATCGACTTTTGGAAGAACGCGGGTTTTGTAAGGTGTTATTAATTATCTATGAGTAATGAAATGATATGAATGTAGCTTGCTATTGGTATAATATTTTTCTTCACAGCAAACTAACTAACATTTTTATAACATTTATATAACTATATAAATTACTGGGCTAATGAGTCTTAACATCTGACGACTCAAAGAGGGGAGCGTGTTGGGCTTTATAGCAAAGTTCCGGGTAGCACTGCATTGGCTATGGGCTGGCGTTACTCTTACCATCAGGAGTGCGTCCAGCTCGTCTCCCCTCTTCATAGTATAAAAAAAAAACTATAAGAAACAATTTACATGTCGTTGTAAATAGAAAATTATAAGTCTAATCACTCATTGAATAAAATCAAGTAGGTACCTAATCATTATTTTTTCTTACCTCATAACATCCAAATTTGTCAAAAAGCCTTTATTTCCTTTACCACTACACATTATAGGAAAAAAATCAGAAATAACTTTTCGATAATGACCTCGATTTCAGAGTAAAGCCTCAGAAACGACGCTGAAAAACATTGAAAAGCTTTCTATGAACAGATCTGATTTATTATATGCTATTGCAAACTGATTGTTCTTTTATTTGTATATTTTCCTTCCTTTGGGTACCTGGAAGGGATTACTCTGAATGGTAAGGTCCTTGCAACCTTAAGTGTTATTTTAAAATGTATTACACTTAATGATGTCTGTTTAAATACAAGCGCGCTTCAATTGATAGATCCAATGATATTATATAATAGATATGTTATACCCATATAAATCAACCGAAAAAACTGTCCCGCACAGCAGTGACAGCACACGTACATACAAGTCAAAACGATAGAAAGAGATATATGATAAAAGCAATAAGAAAAAAAGAGATATTGAATTGATCGCTTGAATGCACCAGTAGCTAATCACCTAAAGTAGTCTTAGTCCCAATTAGGATATTTTTGCGTCTTCAAAATTTTGCGCTTATAACATATCTATTTAATTTAATATCATTGAATGGATATATAAAACAGTCATTACTTAATCGTAAACCATTATAGAAAGATAAATAATTAATTATTTATATACTTTGGATAATCATTTTAAATATTATTCATGAATAGTTTAGAAAGTAAATGCATTATTGACACAATCTATGCATTTAGATTATAACGCACAGATTAACATAAGAATCGAATATAATTCGACCAAATAAAAATGTGTACCACTTTTCAATACGAACGTAAATAGCCAATTTTATATATCTTAATTAAAATTAATAAGATTTATTTTAAATTTATACAATTACTAGCTGTTGCTCGCGACTTCGTCCCCGTTGGATCTATTTCTATTATTATGTTATAGTGAGTCAATCTTAGAAGATAGACATTTACTGTCGAGGACTTTTTTTTTTAGATCATTTAAAGAGGAATAATTCTTTTATACATATTATTTTTGTATCTTGACTCTTTTTCTCAGCGCACGCATAAAAAGCCCTCAAAGATGAATAATTTTCCCCGTTTTTTTCCATATTTTCGATTATATCTTCGCTCCTATTAGTCGCAGCGTGATGTTATGTAGCCTAAAGCCTTCCTCTATAAATGGTCAATTCAATAAAAAAAGAATTTTTCAATTCGAACCAGTAGATCCTGAGATTAGCGCGTTCAAACAAACAAACTCTTCAGCTTTATATATTAGTATATAGATATAGATATAAAAACCAGCGAATAACCTTAAAACAATGTTACCAGTTTTATGATCACCGGTGCGATTTATCTTTCGACTTGACCTTTCAATGTGTTAATATGCGCTACAGAAGGCTATTTGTATCAATGTTTTACTGACTTGAATACTCAATGGACATATTAAATTGTTTCCTTAGAACAACAATTGTGGGTACAATAGTGATATCTTATATAAATTTGTTCATCAGCGCTGTAACAAAGAAATCTTTAAAATAGTGAATAGGTAGTAGTGTCAAAATTTTCAACAAATGGAGTCTCTTTTTCCTAAAATTAAATTAGCAAGTTAAGTTAAAAAGTTAAGCTTTGATACTACAATTTGTTAAATAAGTAAATTAAAGTAAGTAAATGATACAGAATAAAAATTAATAAAAAAATCACTCAATCGCAAAGTGTGAATTTTGCGATTCTTTTCTATTTCATATGTATATAATAATTTTAAAATTGATACAGTTTCAGTTAATAGAAAAATGAACCTTTACCCTTCTTACAAAAATAGCTTCTAATCATATCGGAATAAGATTCATAGTCACGAATCGCAAAATATTTCACACAATATTTCGTATTTGCATATCGCCCGGTGATGTAATGTTTCCAACTAATCGACAATTTTATGGTCCCACACCATTTGTTTTAGCTTTGTATGGTAATTTTCTGCAGCGGATGTTTCTGCTAACCCTGGTGATGGTGTGAACACTCGTTTCCTGTTTGTTGTCACACACAAAAAAAAATTATTTTAAATTTACTCATCTAAAATAAGTAAACATACTTATAATATAAAGAAGAGGTTTGCTTAATTATTTATTTTAATAAAATAATTTTGAACAAAAATAAACCGACTTCAAATGAAAAAGTAAAAAATAAATTTTCTTCCCACAAAGTAATGCGTATTTTCATTTAGTATATAGAAATGATTTAATAGTTATTTCATAATTTTGAATTCGATACCAAGTACATGCTGACAACGATCTATAGGTCCAATACCGATAAACAAACAAATCTAAACAAACAGTTTTTTTACATAAATTGTATAACCTAACCTAAAGTACAAAAATATATTCTATCTAAAACAAATTTAAACAGGCAAAAATTTACTCAAAACATCATTAAAAAAATCGAAACCTGAATCACGCTTGTGATATTTTTTCTCTCCACGCGTCAAATACGCAAGTTAATTACTAACAGTCGGGTCGCGACTTCGAATGAAGCCAGTTTCACCACGCTGGTCTGTAGTGGTGCCATTGAGATGAGACGTAAGTCTAGTGTTCTACTAGCCAGTGACCTCGCTCGTCACAGTTATGTTCAAGAGCTTCAGAGCTCCCGATTCCCTGGGTGGGTTAGTCGCACGGCAATGGTACATTTCGCGGGAGTCCTTGCTGTCGCGACAAAATACCCACCTAAGTTGCGCCAATTCGAAGATCGCACGATAACCCTTCGGTTGTATTGACCCCACTTTTTGTGTTCCTACGGCAGGATATTACGAGCTTATTTTATAAAATCGTTTGGATTTGAAAGTGTTAGACAAAGTTTTAATTTATTATATCGTATCAAACAGTTAGAACTTAAAAGTAGAAATAATAATAGGTTATATTCAAAGATATTAATTCTTTATTCTCTGTCTGTCTGTAGATATTAATTCTCATAAAATATGACAGCAACCGCTTGCTTAAGAACATAATATTATAATGTAGGTACAAACTAATAGTTCGTCATTCTTTTACCTACTCACTGCATTCGTTTATTCAGAAAGGAACATTTCGTTGTAAATTAAATGTGATAGTGATTGAATATGGTCCTACACCATTTGTTTTAGCTTTGTATGGAAACTTTCGGCAGGATGTTTCTGGCATAACCCTGGTGATGGCGTGAACACTAGTTTCCTGTTTTTTTTTTATATGATAAATGCAAACGAGCAAGCGCGTCACCTGATGTTAAGTGATCAGCGCCGCCCATGAGCACTCGCGTTGTAACGAGTGTGTTGCCGGCATTTAAAAGCACAAAAAAAATTCAGTGAATTTTTTAATATTTTAAAAACTCTAAAAAGATCCTTACATATCTAGTATGCACTATTACAATAAATTTCAGACCATTTTATATTTTTAATTTATGTAAAAAAAACATAAACGTACAAAAATATATTCTACGTAAACCATAACCTTACAGAAGCAAAAACTTGATTAAAAATATCATTAAAAAAAGTCTCACCCTGAATCGCGCTATTGATATTTTTTCGCTCGACGCGCTAATTACTTAAATTAATAACTAACAGTTGGGGTCGCGGCTTCGAATGAAGCCAGTTTCGCCACGCTGGTCTACAGTGGCGCCGTTGAGATGATATTGTCCTACTAGCCAGTGACCTCGCTCGTCACGGTTAAGCCCAAGAGCTTCAGAGCTCCCGATGCCCTGGGTGGGTTAGTCGCGCGGCAGGGTACACCTCAGGGAGTCCATGCTGTCGCGACAAAATGCTCACCTCAGATGCGCCAATTCGAAGATCGCACGATAACCCTTCGGTTGTATTGACCCCACTTTTTGTGTTCCTACGGCAGGATAATACGAGCTTATTTTATTAAATCGTTTTAATTTGAAGGCGTTAGACAAAGGTTTAATTTATAATATCGTAACAAACAGAACTCAAAAGGATTAAGTAAAAGTATGTAGTTTACAATAATCATCTGTAAATCATTAGTTACAAATGATTGTTTCGGCGTGCCTGTCAGCTCTTATTACAAGTCAGAATATAACATGGGTATGCGGGGGAGGTACCCCCCACCTCGGGGGAGGTGAATAAGAATACTACAAATCTTATTTGTTTAGCCTATAATTAAATAATTGTAATATTAATGTTATGACGTAAAGCGGGGTTGCAATGTCCTCTTGTGATGAAAACAGTGGAAAGTCTATATTTACAAAATTAAAATACCTTTTCTTTATTTTACATTCTTTTGACTCAGTAACCATGTATATATTTGTTACAAATGCAGCTCCGTGATGCGAGTGATACAAAACAGCGCGATGACCAGAGCGCATTGGAATTTGAGCGTGATGTCATTATCACTAATATAGGGAATCTTTAGTTTCAAGCCTTACAGGATAAGATATTGTAATGTACTAATTTTTGTATCTATTATTCGTGAATCGCCTGCCAGTTCCCGTCTGACCCTTTATGTTTCACCGAAGCTCAATTTTATTTTCCATCAATATCAAAAATGCTAATTACTCATGTTCAACATACTTATTTATAATAATTATAATTACTATAATATTAGTTATGTAATGCAATCTACCACGCGTAGCTCGGTGTATTATTTTGGCATATTAATAGTAATTCTGTAATTTTCATCTTTAATTATAAAGTGTATTTCTTTTTGACAATAAAAATTTTTAATTAATATTATTATTATTAATTCACATATTAATAGTCCAGTCAAATAAGACTTTGAGACAATAACCCCCATATAGCTAAAAATTGGTATGAATGTTCGGAATACTATTATAAACAAATTGTGAAAATTCCCCATCAATCCCCCTTCTCCAACCTTTGTTTGTAACATTCTCTTTTTTATGATTAATGAACAGTCATTTGACCACGATCACGCCTGATCGTAAGAGAGGTGTGGTCTATGTGGTGGCATGACTGCTCAAGAGTCTATTCAATCTAGTCTTGAAAAGTTCCACGTTGTATTCACTGGGAAAGACGGACGCCGGTAGAAGGCTTGGAGGAACACTCCTTGGCGGTTCTGGGAATTCTGCTTGCCTGTGGTTAATTTAAGGTGCCTTAACACTTCAAGGTCGGCAACCCACTCCAGAACTGTCAAGCTCCGCGAGTGTTGATGGGCGGCGATGACCACTATCCATCAGGTGGCTTGCCTGCTCGTTTGCTCTCTATGTTATAAAAAAAAACTTAACTAGCTATATAACATCATCGATTTGAGTGATAAGGTTGCTGACTGTCACTGACTCGTTACCATAAGTCCTTTATATGCAAACGTTAATATAAATCATGCTTTTTTTTATTTTTTTTTATAGTGGGGAAATCCTCATAGGATACCCATGGACCTCGGGGAAGGACCATGGGTTATGTCGGACTTCTACCGATCAAAACCCCACTGTTAATCGCTCCGCCACAGTGAGTGGGGATCCCGGGCACCTTTGCAACCTCTTCCGCGAAAATATAAATCATGCCTAACCAACTTTTATTAAACAATATCAAATTTTCTATCTTTTCAGATAACATTCAACAATGGCTACCAAATCGTATAGCAAGCACAAGGAGTACAAAGAGTACTCAAGCACCGGGACCATGCCATACACCGGGGAACAGCTGGGTGAGTCTGCCAATAATACGTACTAATATTATAAATGCAAAAGTATCTCTGTCTGTCTGTCTTGCTTTCATTCCGAAACTACTTGAACAGATTGTAATGAAATTGCCTGAGAAAGGATATGAGCTTTTTAACATCTATTTTCCCCCCTTATGTATCGGAGGATACAGCCTGAAAATAAGGATGTAACCGGGGGAAAAAGCTTTAAATATGAAAGTCCACGGGGACGAAGTCGCGAGCAACAGCAAGTATTTATTAGAGAGGATACCTTGAAAATGAAAAGCGAATAATTTCTTGCACTCGTTTTATTTTAAGATTAGGATATGTCTTGATATATTGGATCTAGACTTAAAGATATATTATTAATTCTCAATTACAGACATGATAAAATCCGACCTTTTGCCAAAGGGAAGTAAGTTGGACTCTCTTGGGAGGAACGGGGGAGGTGGTGGGACGAGGGAATACCACTACGAATATAAAGAGGAAAAACTGCCCGGGGGCGGAAAGTACGATAGGAAGGATTTCCATACTGTTGAAGTAAGTATTTTAAACATTAAAATTAAAGGTGAAGAGTTTGTTTGTCTGTTTACACGCGCTGATCTCGTTACCTACTTATTGATTTTTATTTACTTTATTTTTACACCTTATACACAAGTGGTGGCCAACTCAAGAGCGGTCTCTTCCAGGCAACCAAGTCAGGACAATAGACATACACATTTCGGCCAAATACTCATACGAAAATTAAATTTAAGCACCCCCTAAGCCTCGTAATTTTGACAGAATTGTATGGCGAACTTTCAAATCGGACGGGTTTAAGTTGTACTTAAATTCAAGTTGCGTTTCAGTATTCCGGCATACACAATTACTAGGTAATTTTAATTGTAATTTACGTAGTCCAACTTAAAAATATGATAGACCTATTGTATTGACTGGCCTAAAGATATACTTTATGCAATTTCTTAATTGTTCGACAAGTGACGTTATATGAAGCTTTAATTTATGTCATTTTGATAATGTTAAGTAAAAAAAATACCATTGAACCGCCAATAGACATTCTTGAACACAGTTTTAAATATTTAGAAATAGCTTTACAATAGTAAATCGTCGTACAGCCAGTGAGGCTATGGAACGCATTTCCCGTGTACAGTCGGAAAGCCCGAACTAATAATATGTATCTTTAAAACTTTGGTAAAAAACATTATTTTTTAAATTCTTAATTTGACTACGCTGTTTTTTTACGCTCCTCTTATTTGTTTTCTTATTTTAACTTTTTCTAATATTACAATGTATTCCTTTATCTATCGATGTATGTATGTCGTGATAGAATTATATATTTGCTATTTAAGCTATTTAAATAACTTTTCATCATCACTATGGTTGTCTGGAAGAAATCGCTTCTCAGCGATAAAGCCGCCTCTTGATAAATTCGATGTTAATGTTTGTTTTGTTTATGATACATCAATTAAGTGTTTTTTATTTTTATTTTTTTTATTTTATATCTAGGATATAAATGGATAGTATAATAACCATAAGACCCAATCATATCCAATATTTTTATCCCGTCACTGTCCCGGGATATATAACTACACAGCAAAGCAGCTATATTTTATATACAATTGAAAACGTTAAATAAAAATACTATGTGTATAAGAAATTAAATAACCATTTCAGGAGTACACAATACCCTCAAAGACGAAGCCCAAATCCTCTGAGAGTAGCTCATACTACTACGAAAGGGAGGAGAGGGCGCTCCCCACTGTCACTGGCACTAGGACTTACAACTACGAGAGCGCCGGTTCGAGTCCCGGTCAGTACAAATCTCGTAAATTCTGTCTCTTAGAAGATAATATTAAAAATTAGTATTGGAACTGTTTAATGTATAAAAGCCTCAGCATATGCTGAGTGATACTGATTTCAAAGAATCATTTTTTTTATTCTGTTTTTGTTGTTTAATTGTTTTCTTTAATTTAAATTAATGCTACCTGTTAGTGGTCAGTGAAACTACGGTTTAATTTATGAATATCTATTGTTATTTTAAGTAGACAAAAATTATTGTATATTCGCTAATTCTAGCGTGATATATTTAGGTCGCGTCACGAATGTTTAGCGCTGAACGAAACCTGCGCAGTAGTCAGTAAAAATAAGGTAGCGAGGGGATTGCGCGGCGCGCGGGGCGCGTGATCGTCGGGTGCGCGAGCGTTGATTGGTTTCCCCAGTCGTGTTGTCTTTCTCGCACTAATACGTCAATTACGATCGCGATTCTACCGATGCGCAGCTATTCTCGTCCAGCGCTAAACATCCGTGACGCGACCTATTCCTACTACGTGGTACTACTGCCAGTGTCCAGGCAACGTTGGTCATATGATGAATGATAATAATTGTATAACTTCATCTCATCGCAGTCGCAACAAAGCAATTTTAAAACTAATATATTTTAACGTTTAAATTAAATACCTAACACTAACGCAGGCTACTCAAAGGTGAAAAGCTCCAAAGTGACGAAGGAGATGACTCAGAACGTGGAGGAGTTGGACTCGCTGCTCGACGACCTGCAGAGGGACCAGGAGCGGCAGCTGTATAAGAGTGAGTACCCCTACTAAACCTACCCCTACTAATTTTAAATGCGAAAGTAGCTCTGTCTATCTGTCTGTTACGCTTTCACGTCATAACTACTGAACTGATTGTAATTAAATTTGGTACATATGGTCTAGAACCTGAGAAAAAACTACTTTTTATGTGGAAAAAAAGAGTTAAAAAAGGGTCAAAGTTTATATGAAAGTCCACGCGGACGGAGTCGCGGGCAACAGCTAGTTGGTTTATATTGTTTTAACAAAAAATACTTTAGGACGCTTAATTTAACACAACGCCACCTAGTTCCATATTAAGGAAGCTTTGTGTGTAACTACTGCTGTAACTAGATCATAGTTTCCTAGACACAAGCTCTCTGCGTTTGCGGAACTAGATGGCGCTGTTTTAAAATTGGCGTTCTGAAGAAGGAAGTTTAATTTAACAAGAAAAGCCTTCGGGTTCACTATGCTACTTATATAATAAATGCGATTGTTGGTCAGCATATATGTAAGTATATATAATGTTGAATCGGTTTGTAGAATAAATAACTGGCTGAAGCATATCTGTAACATTTTATATGAAACGATTAATCTTTTAACTCATGTGCTCATTTAGGGTTACATAATATGCCAAACCTCAACAAAAATCATTTAGTAGTTTTCGCGTGAAAACAACAAACTAACCAAAATTCATACATACTCACAAACTTTTAAGTTTTATTAATAGTATGACTTTTAAAACTCGAACGAAGTCGCGGTTAAAAGGTAGTATAAAACAAAGGTTCTGTTCCAGGCGGCTACGCATCGGACACCGCTGAGAGCACATCATTTGACTACAGACGCGGGTATGTATTCGTTTTTTTTCAACAATAAAAAATAAAAAACAATAAAAAACAGTCCTATGTTAAAAAGAGGAAGTATTTTTTTATTGAAAACAATTACGGTACATTTAAATATTAAGAAAAACATGAAGTAAACCAATTTTCTTCAATTTCTATGAGATCATCAGAATTTGTTTCAGTTTCCTTATCATGATGCCACTCTTGGAATCCCTTTCCGAAAAGTCAATAAGTTCGCTAACGTTTTTGGTTAAACTCGAAAAGAAAATAGACTCAGATAGAAAACCTCCTTTTTTGAACCCGGTTGAAAGCTAATTATTAATTATTATTTTAAAAACACATTAACAATTCTCTTTTTTAGTATTTTACTCTTTTAATTATAATTTCTAGAACACCCGCCAAAGCGCCATCTAGCGGCTACTCGACACTAAAGCACGAAGAGAGGGTGGAGTCCTCCTCGTGGGGCACCTCCTCCCCTCCGCCTCCCCCGCCGGCTGTCCGCTCCGAGCTGCGCCAGGAGCTGTACCGCGAGGAGAAGACAGGTGATGTAGCTAGCTAGTGTTTAGGGGACTACAAAGTGATATTTATACCATAGAATAGTAACATAATGTCTATGATTGACACATTATTTTTATACTTTAAAAATATATTGACTACATATAATATTTTGAGGTGATTTGGTGATGCCTGTATTTTGGAACGTAATTTTTTCGTATTTTCAATTATAGCAATACAGCGCATTATGCGGCATAATGTTTAACGTTGAATGTTTCAATTGAATCTTTCTTTATTCATAATACGTCGAGACTTTCAAAAGTACTAAGTAGTGATTTCGGTATATGCATGTTTTTCATTTAATACAAATCCCTGTATATTAAACATATTTCGTAAACTTGAGCAATATCGTGACAGCGTCACTATCTCATTCTCTGAGGGTACTTTGAAACATTTAGAATCGTAAACAATACGTCTGCGCAGCATGGTAAGTAACCATAAAACATGAAAAATGTATTAATGCTCTATTAAACGTAGTATATTCATACTATTCTAACACGTGCAATTAATAATAAATGTTTTGTTTCGTTCGTGCAGAGTCCCGGGTGGTCCCGTCGCAAGTGTCGGTGGTGCCGCAGCCCGCGCCGCTGTGCACGCACTGCCACCACGCGCCCACCGCCACCGTGAGTACCATCACTTACCACCACTTATAGGTCGCGTCATTTAAGTTTAGCGCTGGACGAGAATAGCTGCGCATCGGTAGATTCGCGCTCGTAATTGACGTATTGGTGCGAGAAAGACAACACGACTGGGACAACCAATCAACGCTCGCGCACCCGACGATCACGCGCCCCACGCGCCGCGCCGCTACCTCGATACCTTATTTTTGACATTTGCGCAACTATTTCGATTAATTCTATAAATTTGTATCAAAATGGGGTTTGCTTTAAATACACCTAGAAAACAATACTATATATATTTACATAGTGGAGATCTTTATAGAATACTGGGTCTCAGTAATAGGAGCGTGGGCTAAGTCGGACCTGTACCTAACAAAATCGCACTGTGTACCGTTTCACAGTGGGTATTGTCACACTAATATAATTGACGCATTATTTTTTAATGATAATTCAAAAGTCCCACGCTAAGCAGAGCTTGTGTTGTGACATCAAGATTACGGATAAATGACATATATACTTTTCTTTTGTAAATACACACATATTTATTTATTTATTCTTTATTACACGTATTTTCAAAACAGCATACAATAAAAGCAAAACTAGACAAATACAAACACATGTAAATGGCGGCCTTATGGCTGTAAGCCATTTCTTCCAGGCAACCATACAGAAAGGATAAATAATAAAGTTAAACATCATTTTAATTTAATTTGCGAGTATATACATGTTATACAATATATAATAGATACATATTTTAATAAAAATATTATTACAAGTAAACAGTATACAATAATATAGATACAAATATACAACACATACATATATACATAATATGACATATAATACGAAGCAAATCTGAGACTCCAAAAAATAATTTTCCAGTGTGGGAATTGAACCTACAACCCTTGTCGTCGTCAATTTGTAGCCAAATTGAATAAACTAACTTTAACTTGAAATGCCTCAGCTATCCCGCTCCAACACACCCATGAACAAAGTGACGACCACAGTTAAGACGTACACCTACGAGGTACCTGCCGACCAGGACCCGGCCAGCGTGCCCATCCCGCTGGTGGCTGACCATCAACACACATACGTCACTGAGGAGCACCACAAGTTAGTGACCACTTACCGTCTTAGTTACCATCAGTGTGAAGAAATAGATAGAACCTTCTTCTAAACTAGAAGATTCTCGACCAGTCTGGCTATTAGACCATCTCTTGTATTACTTGTCTATAAAAGATATAAGTACCGGACGCAAAAATTGTTCTTGCTTAATAGGAAAAGTGCCAAACTAAAGTTTTTATTTAGTTTCTTTATCTTTGCTGAGCAGACGAAATTTAATAACCACTATAATAGCTATGAAAAAATAAGCCGCTATCTTAGGTATTCCGCCATGTTAGATTTAGTGACGTGAGTATACATTCAAATTCTCAGCAAGCACATTCATTTGATTATTTTACTGTAGGATCGCTATGATAATAATAGGTACACCTTATTGTCTGTATGTCTGTCTGTTACGCTTTCACGCCGAAACTACTGAACCGATTGTAATGAAATTTGGTACACAGATGGTCTAGAGCTTGTGATAAAACATAAGCTACTTTTTAACTTAAAAAAAGTATATTATTCGTCAAAGTTTACATGAAAGTCCACGCGGGCAGCAGCTAATTATTAAATATGTATGTGTATACGTTAGCAGTTCAACAACAAACACTCTATCGAAGCCGGTATCGCCATCGCCCGGCTGCCAGTACTGCTCGCACTGCAACACACGCCTTCGGGAAGTCCGCACGCACACTACGGGTACGATTCATTACCACTACACCACTTTATTTAATATTCAATATATTACTAGGCACAAAAGCTAAGAAAAAAAGTGTATAATGTTTCATTTCTTCTTGTGACTGGACTTCATATTAAGAATTAACTAGATTATTTTTTCCATATATAAGTACAAAAACAAAATATTAGCTTTTTCGTTACAAGCCACACCACCACCATGTGATGTCGATTCTTCCAGAATATTATGAATCAGATAAAATATATGTAAGATCACAAGACCCCTGCGAATGCTTATGGTTTGGTTTGTTATGGAGGTTTAATTACGATTAGGTTACCCTTTCATGTAGCCATTCCATTACCCGCTCTTCTATAAAAAATAAATAATAAATAAATCGGTCAGATCACACGAACGAGCGCATCGTGTACCCGCCGACAGACAACAAGCTGCACCCGGAGCCGCATAATGGACACGGCCCTTATGTATGAAACTTTTTATTTATTTCATTATTATACCTTTTCTTTATATGCGACAACGTTCGCCCGAATTGTCGCAAACCTAAGTGGTTGAAAAAGGAAATAATTTATTAGTGACAAAAGGGGATACAGAAAAGTAGGATGAAAATATAAAAAATTGCATCCAAAATGAATTTTCAAACGAAATGAGATCTCTGATGACATGACATTACTTGACGTAGGTTTTCGGTGAGAGCCGACCAAATTCAGCCTTTTTCAGTTTTGACTTTAATATATTGCAATCAGAAGTGTTTTTGAAACCTTACTTAAAATGATCATATAATGTTTTTATAATATATTATTTAAAAAAAAATGAGACTAGTACATGGGATCTTTATTGCTTTGTAAAGGCACCTTGTTTGAATGACAGGTT